>CAEFZX010018918.1:0-17338 GCA_903066825.1 Alfaro cultratus | reverse complement strand
AAAAATACATTTTTGTGTTTATTTGATTCCTATTCAAGACACTTTGATAAGAATTACTATATAGAGTATCATTTGTTTACATTTTGGTTGGTGGTGCCTCGAGATTCTTTCAATGAAAACAATGTACCTTCGCGCAAAAAAGGTTGAAAAACACACGACTAGACTACCTTTTCGTCCCTTTGACAAAGGGACGAAAAGGTATGGCGATGTAAAGGAGGAGAGTGAAACCAACATGCCTTCGTTCTCCAGCTGCACTCTTGCACTTTGCAGCGTCAGAAATCACTTTATTTTCCCTTACCTAAAATGGAGTGGGACACAGAAGCAGCTCTAATCCACACATAGCTGCTGTGTTATTTCTGATTTACTGGACAAAGCCTACGATATGTAAGTCATGAAGGAACATTTGGATGTTCAAGCACACCCCAGTACAGCCTGGACTGCTAATATTTCAAACAACAGCTTAGTCTTGGTTACAGTCGTGGTTTCTCCGCTTCTGGTTTTGCACTTTGAGTCATTTTAAAGGGGAGCTATCATGCAAAATTCACATTTTGCATGCTTTTATTCTTCCATTTGGGTCTTTACTGCTTCTAAAATCAGCCCAAGTGCTTAAAAAAACCACCCAGCTGGTTTTTGGCAGTAAGTTAATGTTCTTTGGTGTCTGGAAACTGAACCGTTTCAGCCCACCTAGCAACCAAAGCAGAGTTCTGCCTGTTGCCTAGCAGCCAAAGCAGAGTTCTGCCTGTTGCCTAGCAACCAAAGCAGAGTTCTGCCTCTTGCCTAGCAACGCACGCTGAACTCCAGCATGTTTGTTTAGCTGGTTTTACCGCTGATGTACAATTGTGAAATTGTGCACCCGTTTGCGGCCATTTTCACGTGCGAGTGTAAAAGCTGAGATGGGGAGGCGTGGCCAGCAGCAGCTTTTTTGGATTTAAAGGGACAAGATGCCCTAAAACAGCTCAAAATAGGCAGAACTCATCAGACTAAAATCTCATTATCTAAGAAGGATTTTATGCAAAAAATGTAATGAACATGTTTTGCCCAATTCTAACCTGTTAAAGGTATCTTTGTCACCTTCAAGTGGATCTGCTGGACACGATAAAAATCAAGCAATAATTTCACACATTTTCATTTGAACTCTGGAGTTAACACACACTTTTTTTTGAATGTGTAATGTTTTAAAATATGAATTTCACCTGTTCCTTAGTTTTCACACTGTAATGTGCTGCGCCTGGAGGCTGTTGTTTAATAGGAAGTGCAGATTTCCAGTAATTTGAGCTCACTGTAATAAGACAGGAGGAGTTACATCGAGTGAATGGTCAATATCTTTGATCGATGCTTGAAAATTTGGAATGCCACAGGGCCTGACAACTATGAATCACATTATTTTTGGAAGAGGGAAGGATAGATTAACTGGATTTGTTATGCTGTGGGAATTTAATCCCAATATTTATTTCCTACATACAATTTGGAGCTCCAGGTGTTTGTTTTCTAATGAAATAACCTCAGGGTGGCAAAACCTACACCATCCATACTCCATAACAACTCTACATGTAACTTAGAAACGCTGCGGTTTGGTTCTGCTTTCATCTCTGCAGCTTCTGGAAGAACAGACTTTTCATTGCAATAATCATGAGCTACTTCGTGTTTCCTCGACATTCCTGGAGACCTTCATCTCCTAAGAAAGATGATGAGAGCGAGGCGTTTCCATTACAAATGTTCACACATTTGCTAATGTCGAAAAAACACAATTTCGCAATTACAGTGTCTCCATTAAATTAAAATATCGTATAAATAAGTTTGTTCACGGAATAAGTCAATAAAACAACCTTTTTTTGCTATCATCCTCCAACTACTTCCTGTCTTCTTCTTCGTGGTTTTTGCCAGTAATACCCGGTTGTTGATCACATGACTTGTGATGCAAAAAAAGTGCTTCCAGTTCAGTGTTGCGAATTAGACTAATTTTAATACGGCTCAGCAACCATGTCATTATAGTGCAAACATTTTTTTATCAAAAAACTTGAGTTTTTCAACATGTCTGTGTTTCCATTAGACAAACTTATTTTCAGAATTTCAATTTGTGCAATTTAATGGTTAATGGAAATGCAGCTGCTGTCAAATTAAGGCTGCTAGAGCCAAGAAAATTCTTTTAAAAGAAAGTCATGCATTAGCTGTGTTTCCATCCATTGTCTGTGTAACTACGATAAAATACAAAAACAAACCATCATCCTTATACTACTTCCTGTCATCTTCTTCTTCTGTGTTTCCACCAGTAGTAGCATCCGGCTGTTGAACGTTTAACTTGTGTGATGTGAAAAAATGTTTCCATCGCAGTTTTGTGAAATACATGTATTTTGATACGTCTGACAAACCACTAGAACAAAAACTTGAATTTTTTTTTAATTGCTGTGTTTCCATTGTGAATTTTTTTTTATTTCAATTTGTGTAATTTTATGGTTAATGGGAACACAGCTACTGTGAAATTAACACCGTCTTTTAAAAAATGTCATGCAGTAGCTGAATTTCAATTGACCATATAAATACAATAAAAAAACACAAACAAACCATCCTCCTCCTACTACTTCCTGTCATCATCCTCTTCTGCGTTTCTGCCAGTAGTAACATCCGGCTGTTGATCATGTGACTCGTGTGAAAGAAGTGTTTCCATTGCAGTTTTGTGAAATACTTCTATTTTGATGTGTCTAAACACCTCTAGCTCAAAAACTTTTGACTTTTATCCAACCTGGTGTGGTTCCGTTACGCAAATTTATTTTCGTAATTTCAATTTGTGCCATTCTATGGTCAATGGAAACGCAGCTACAGAGGCATTCAAATGTGGTCCAAATTGGTAAAAAGAAGACAATTAGGTGGCTAGTGGCTGCCAGTCAGCACGGCGTTGCAAGATGTTCTATGAGGTGAAACCAAGCAGGCGAACTCAGGTAGAGGTGGTGTAGTGAGATGGAGAGGCCGGGCAGCCGAGTGCTGGGGAGGGAAACACCATTGTACTGTTCGTTTGGAGACATTCTGTCAAAGTCAGCGCCGGCTGACACCTCGGATCACAGTTTGATAGACGGAAGAGTAGCTCTCACTGACTAGGTCCTATTAAGGTGGATGTTTTCAAAGTTTGGGCCTGGCACTGGGGAAAAAATAGGAAGGACACAGAGGGGAAGTGGAGCCTGAGTGGAGCTGACATGCTTCAAGACCCTCTTCCCCAAACGCGCTGTCGGGGGTCAAATCGCTTTCTTTCCCCGCGTCCGCTCTGGCTTGTTGTCCAACTCACCGAATGTCTAATAGAGAGAGAGAGGGAGCTGGAGAACACTCCCAACTTAAAAAAAATAACGCTAATCTGAAGGATGCAAAGCAACCATGAGAGAGTTTTAACACCAACTCTCCCCGGCTTTCAGGCAAACATGCATGCACACATGTCGACTGCATGTGTAACACAGTTTTATTTAAACACTATACATGTGAATCTTGTCAAAATTTGTTTACTTATTCTTTAAATTCATTTTGTTTAGTCAAAAAGTTATTTTCTCCTGACATTTAATGCTATATGAGTTATGACAGTTGGTGGTTACCATAGCAACCAGTAACTCATTTTAACAATATTGTAGAAGTGAAGTTTTGTCATTTTTTCTTATTCTTCAAATTCATTTTATTTAGTCAAGAGTTATTTTCTCCTGAAATGCTGTAAAAGTTGAAGCTCTTGACGGTCGGTGGTTACCATAGCAACATGTAACTGTAAGCTCCTCCCCTTTTTCTGTTGCCGTTTGTAACTGTGGGATTGGATCCACTCTGTTTTCTGCAGTGTTTTGTATTTTGTTTTAGCTGTTATGATTGGGCCTGTCATCATAATATATTTTGCTATGATTTGCGACGATAAATTGTCCCAGAAGTTACTGCGGTAAATGATAATATTGTTGTTTTGAGACCATTTTCAAGTAATATAATGATGATGGGATAATAATGCAATAACACATTCTCAAAGGTCAAAAAACTTCATATTATAATGAACTTTTAACTCTGGAACTGGAAAACGTTTACAATATCTAAAATAAATAAACCAAAAAATCTGAAACAACAAAATAAATTATGAAGGCTGATAAAAAATAATTGTCCTTCAAAAAAGGGCTAGTTGAGACCAAAGCACCAGACTGAAGAGTTTTATCATTCAGATTTTAGTAGAAAAAGAGGAAAACAATGATTCATGAAAGTGGAAATTATTGAGTTTGTTTCAATTTATCATGTGATTAATTGTTTTATACATAGGTCCAGAAGTGATCCACGCCACTGAACCGCCATCTTGGTAGGTTTTGAGACCAACAAAAAAACGTTCAATACTTAATAGTTGTAATGTACTTGCATTGTTTATGAGTTAGAATGGGATGAGGTGAGAGCTGGTTCTAAGCTTGTGGCTTGTTTATTGTTGTCATAGCAACTCCATAGCAACTGCCAGCCAAGATGGCTGACATTTACAAAGTTCCCAGAAGTGTCACATGAGAACTATGTCATGCTCTGTAGTTTTAGGGGTATTTATTATATTTTATCTAATGTACAGGGGCAGAAGCTGCTGGACTGATGTTAACCAGCAACTTGATTTTCTCTTGGTTGGTGTTTTTAAATTTTTGACAACTGAAAGTAATGTTGCACTTACCAATTATGCGATAGCCTTGGAATGTGACATGTGTGATTTTATTTCCTGAACTAAAAATATATAGTCATTGCTACTTACATTAAAGATGAGATTAGTTATGTGGATCAATGATATAAATACAATCACAGCCTTTTTCTGTTGACGTTGGTAACTGAGTGAAGTTGACCACCATAAATACAGTGAACCTGGAGATATATATATATATATATATATATATATATTCTGAGGGTTTTTTTGCATCTTAATTTTATTTATTCTGGTTCTTAGGAAATGTGATGTGGTGGTTAAAGTCTTCTTAGCTCTGTTGGGGGAAAGATTGAGCAGATAAAAACACAAATGCATGTTTATTGAGATTAAATTAGTTTCAATATAAAATGGATTTTTGAGCTAAGCATGGGTGAGTTTCAAAATTATCAAATTCAAAATGTTCATGTTCAGAGGAAAATACCCATGTTAATTTGGATGTTTGCATTGATAAATCCGACAACTTCATAGACTTGTAAAAGTGTTGATTTACATGCTGAAACAGAAGCCCTTGATGTTATGTTGAAAGTTTAGACTGAACATAAATGTGAAATTATTTATTTGGGAAACTTCAAGAAGCTTTTTGCTGTTAAATAACGTCACATAGTCAAAGCTTCTTATATATTTTTAGATGTTGTTAGGTGTATTGGTTGCTGGAAACAGAAGTGATTACATACAGGAAGTCAAACTTGCCCACAAGATGTATTTCCTACCTTAACATAGCTCATAGCTTAGGTAGGTTTTTACATAGGTTTCTTCTGTCTCAAAGAAAGAAGTCACTTTGTTTTGCTTGGATAGTTTTAAAATATTCTCCCTGTCTATTCAATTAAGTTTTTATTGTTATTTTGCCATAATGATAATAATACAAATTCTCCTTTTAATTCATATAATGTTTTAATTGCTTTTAAGTACCGTATGCATTATTTTACAAAAAACATTAAATATAAAAATAATTCTGAACTACTTTACTCCTGGTTGAAGCAAGACCAAGTACTGAAATTTGCTGATTGTGAAACTCTGGTTTTTTGGTTTTTGTGCACTGCTAACTTTGACAATGTAGCTCACAGCATTTTACTGTTTTAGGATTGCTAAGAGTTTAAAAGTTTCAGTGGTTACAATATTTTAGATGTAGCCAACAAGTACCTCCGTTTGTACATTTGCATTTGTCATGGTTTATGGAAAGTGTTTTGAAAATTCAGGCTACATTTTTTTTACTGGTGTAGTTTCCTATTGAAGGCAACTACGCTTTTATTCTTGCTCTACAACGACCTTTAACTTCTTGCTATTCAGTCATTTAAAAACAAGTACAACCTAAGGTAGTTTTACATTTTTTTAGGCCATAACAGAACATGAGGTCACTGTGAGATTTTAAAATCCACCTCAGATTCACTAAATAATAATATAATGATGTAAAATTATTATTATAATTTTAATTTGCTGGTATTTCCTTTACAGCTCTCAAAATGTCCTATCTTTCAACTGGACTGAGAGATAGATTAAGATTCTAACAAGTAGACATTTACTCAATTATCTCCATGTCCCTTTTTTAAATATTAAATTGCATTTAAACTTTTATGATTCTCACATTCATTCACATACTTTTAGATAAGAGCAAGAGAGACAAACGGCCAATGTCAGAGAGTATGCCAGTAGTCATCGGGTAAATCTCTAAATCTCTAAATTTAATTTGGACAAGTGTTGGTAAGTGAATTGTATATTTTAACAACCAGTTTGCTGATTGAAAGTTGGATTGTTAAGTCTACTTTGGAAAGTTTTAAAGTTTTAAATTTTTGAGATTATCTTTGTGAGTTGAAGTTTAAGAAAGCCAGTTGTTACCAGAGGAAAAGTCTTTAAAACAGGGAAAGTTTCTTCCATCAAATATGCCCTTTAAATTAGTTATTTATTAATTATTGCATGTTGAAAAGTCAATGGCCCTTTAATTTTACACAATGTCTGGGTTGTTTTAAATATGTGTTCGTCTACATGAGAGAACTGAAGACCTATTCATTTTGTGATATTCCCACCAGGCTGATACAGATGAGAACTTTTTAAAGGGCTCCTTCCATAGAATTTATTTGATGTCTACCTCTGGTTTGTCTAATAGATTTTTTAAAATCCATTTTAAGATATATTTTTAATCTATTTGAATATTAACATTTACTGAAGTTTTGAAGTTCCAAGCCTCCTAGACTTTAGTAAAGTTAAATGTCCATAAAATTTTGATATGATGGAATCTAAGCTTTTGAAGCAGTTCTATGGTTTAACTCCAATCATAGAGAAGATACAATTTAACACAGAGAGAACTATCATTTTAATTGCATGCTCTCTTTCCTTGAGTCAGAAAGGAAGATTTCTCTACCATGTGAGGTCTTTTCTATTAATATGAGTAATATGGTATAATTTAATTGTGTCTGCTCTTTCAGCTTGCTGGAATTATTGATGCCAGGTATCTAATGTTGCCAGTCTGTAAAAGAATGGTTGAAGAGAGGCGGATATTATGCATTTATGAGGTTATTGTCTCTGTAGGAAATGGGTTTCAATTTTCCAAAAAGAACTCAATATCAGCATAAAAATATTTTGTACTATTTAGATTGGAGAAATACTTTTATTTGAAACTGCCAGTTCCTGAATCACTCGCAGGACGTTGCCCTGATAGGGGCAGACATTGCTTGTATGTTTAGGCATGAGTTCATTAAAGCTTGTAATTCTTTGCGCACTCTACAAAGTGTTTATGGCTGTAGTTCATTTTATGGACTTGTTTACATTAATCTCACTTAATTCAGTTGGTTTAGTGATGACAATTTACAATTTTGTGTTCAATTAACTTAAAAATTACAAATCTTGTTAACTTAATTAACTTGAAGGAATTCTTTGCTTCGACTTTATTTGAAACAATTGAGTTCAATGCCAGTTTCATATCCTACATCTGACCAACTCAATTTATTATGTTCATCCAACTCTATATACTGTATTATCATCCAACCCAATTCAAAGTTTCTATAACTTCATTCATTAAGTGTGTTTAACATGACAAACATAAGTATCTCTTACTCAAATAATTTATTTCTGTCTAATAAATAATTCAGCTTTCTTTTATTAAATTCTACAGAAAGTCAACTCAAACTTTGAAATTATTCCAAACTAACAAACTAAAATATCCACTATTACATTCTCACTCACATTGTACTTAAAATACAACTAAAATTTAAGTAATTTAAATGTATGTTTTGACATGTTATTTTGGTTTTTTCAAAGATCCCGTACACTGAAAAAATAAAATAGCCTATCCAACTTAATTTATTAAGCTGGTTTAATTTAATAAATAAGAAGGGGAAGAATCAAACCTGGGATGGCCATGTCGAGGACAAAGATCTCCATATATTAATTACGCTTAACCACTGCACCACCACAGCAGGTATAGTTTCTGTCCCTGGTGAAGCTTGTGTCATGATGTCAGATGTAAGACGTACATGGCATTGAACTCAATTGTTTCAAATGCACTTTTTAGAGCACTCTCAAAAGTGTATTTGAAATAATTAAGTTCAATATTGGGTTCGTATCCGACATATGACGTCATGACGCAAGCTTCATCAGGAACAGATCTTGTACCAACCGGGTGCTGTGGTGGCGCAGGGGTTAAGCACAACTCACACCTTAGTTCTTGACGCGGCCATTGTAAGTTCGTTTCCTACCAGATGACCTTAGCTGCTTGACTTCCCTCTCTGTCCTTACTTTCCTGTCTAACTACTCTGAAATAAAAGCCACCTTAAGTTAAAAAGCAATCATTTATTAGTTTCCTTCTTTATTTGAAATAGACTAAATGATTTGAGTAAGGCTTACTTAAATTTGTCATTTTAAACACACAATGAATTCAGTAAAGAAAAAACTTGAATTGAGTTGGATGAACTTAATGAATTGAGTTAGCTGATCATAATATATAGAGTTAGATAGACATAACTGAAGTTGGTTAAACTTAATAAATGAAGTCATGTGCAGCATTTCTATCACGTTTTCACATGTGTACGACATGATACAAATGTGAAAACATGTGATGCACATATAAATCATGTGCATCACATATTGTCTCACATGTTAAAACATTTCAGACAATAAAATATGATACATATCTGAAACATGCATCACATGATGTGATACATAAAATATGTGATACCCATGTGTAAGGGATAGCTGGAGTTTACTGATCTTTGTTTTTATTTGAAGCAAACTAACAATTCAAAACTATATTTTTTATGGAAGTCAAATCATGGTCTTTTGACTCTTATGGAGATACAGTAAATGCCAAAACCTCAGTCTGTTTCAAATGATCACAGTGAAACTGAAAATTGAATAGTGAGTTTTAGCATTTGTCTTGTGAATTTCATGCTCTTTTTTTGAGACATGTTCTAGAGTGGTGCATTTTAAATGATGAAAATATATTTAGCAATTTACTGAGTGTGTGTCTTTAAGACTATCACTGCTCATTGTTATTTATTGTTATATTATTATTATTATTATTGTTAATCTCTGTTTTTCTTTGAATTTTTGTGTGCTATGCTTGGATAAACAAAGTACCCTCCGTTTGGAGATCAATAATATATTATTTTCTTATTGTCTATTACTATTTTTATCTTTGTGACAGAACTTTCAAAAGGAAGCTGCCAAGAGGTCAAGATGGCTGACAATGTGTATGCATTGCCATTCTTCTACGGCAACATAACCAGAGAGGAGGCAGAAGTCTATCTGAGACAGGCAGGAATGAACAACGGCTTGTACTTACTACGGCAAAGTCGAAACTATCTTGGAGGCTTTGCATTGTCTGTTTCTAATTCAGGTCGCTTGTACCACTACACAATTGAAAGACAACCCAATGAAATGTATGCTATTGCTGGTGGTAAGAGTCACAGGTGCCCTACAGATGTGATAGACTATCATTCTCAAGAGACGGATGGTCTTGTGTGTCTGTTAAAGAAGCCCTGCAACAGACCCAAAAATATGCAGCCAAAGGTTGGTCCTTTCGAGGACTTAAAGGAAAGACTGATCCGGGAATATGTGAAGCAGACTTGGAACCTGCAGGTCAGTTTGAGCTGGATCTTTAAAATAGTAAAATTGAATCTTTTCTTTATTTTTATGTAGAACAACCATGTTTGTAGTGCAGTTATTACTTACTTATGACAAATTAACCAAAATATCAGCAGCAAAATAGTTAAAGTAGGAAAGTAAGCTGAAATATTTTAATCATTGTGGTTTTGCTTTACTGGTCTCTCATGACAACCTTACAACATTTCAGAAACTTTGAAACATAAATAAAACGAAAATTTGCTCCATATTTTCAATATAAATTTATGGTTAATAATTAACAACAATTGACAACTCTGAAGCTTACAGTTTTTGTTGACAAGAAAATTGAAATGACCAGAAAAGAACCCAGTCTGTCCCTGGACCCTGAACCATTTAGTGTGGTTTTATTCTTATTGTTAAAATTATCTTTTCTTTTTTTGTGTTACATGTTTTTGAGGTGTTCAGCCCAACAATGTAACATTTAGAATTGTTGTTTAAATGTCCATAAGAAAGGCAACAGATTTACTTTCACAAGTGGAGAATTAATGGTCAGGCCACTGAAACTTGGTGTCGGCAACAGGTCCTTTGAGAAGCAATTTTTGTGGGTGATTTTTTGAAAATAATGAAACCTCATCTCCGCCACTAACGTTATAATTATTTTATTATTTCTGAGTTAGACTAGTGGTCACTATAGGTGCTTTCAGACCAGTCCTGTTTAGTCCGCTTTAATCGAACTCCAGTCCATTTATGTAGAAAGTCATTTGGGGTGGTGTGAATGTGCAATAAAACTCCAATGAGGATCAAAAGGAGCAAACTCTGGTCTGCCTAAAAACCTAAGTTCAATTGAAGCAAACTCTGGTGAACCGCAAGAGGACCAGAGACCCCCCCAGCAGCGAGAAGCGAGCTACAGTGCAGGGCGTTCTCTGTAAATACAACCAAAACAAAATAAACACTATAGGTTTGTGGTGCATTTGTATCCGAAAAAGAAAGATATAAAACTTTAGATATTTCACAATGAGATATTAATGTACATGGAAAAATCTTTCGAAAACTTTCTATTATAGCAAAAAATGCCGCATGAACTGATCAGTACATGATTGCGAGAGAATGCAAAACCTGTTGCAAGGTAACGTAAAAGATTTGCAAGGGAAAGCAAAAGAAATAAAAATACTCCATGTCATCTAGGGGACTCCATAGCTTATGTCTTCTTTGGAGGCTTTTTTTTTTTGTCATTTCCGTCAATAATTCTTGATTCAGTGCCCTGAACCAAGGGGAACAGGTTTTTCAACTAGTTTGGATCATCTGACACAGTGCAGTGTGAAAGAGAACCACACCAGCTGAAAATCTAACAAATGTCGTAAATTTGGTCCCAACTAGAACCAAGTTTGCCAAACTATCAGGTGTGAAAACACCCTAAGTGTGAGGCATGAGGCTTGACAACTCATTCCTGGTTTGTATCTTTTCCTTATTTTAACTTTGAGCTTAAAATAAGTTTTGTTTGCACATAGGGTCCAGCCCTTGAGCAGGCTATCATCAGTCAGAGGCCTCAGCTGGAGAAACTCATTGCCACCACTGCTCATGAAAAAATGCCCTGGTTCCATGGAGCAATAACACGAGAAAACTCAGAGCCCAGGCTTCAGAATGGTTCCCGTACAAATGGAAAATTCTTGTAAGTATTTGAAAATTACTCAAGATTATGTTTATAGAGAATCTGCAGAAATATAGTTATTAACTTTTTTTTATGTTTAAGCTTCTAAATTTAAGCGAAGGGTACCAGTGCATGTGTTTTAGCTCAAACTTTAACAGGCAGAAGTGGTCTAGGCGGAGGAGTCGCATGATCAGACACAGGCACACACGCCCACACACACGCCCACACGCACCTACACAAACACACACTCTCTTTCTCTGTGGTTTCCGCTTTGGCAGTTTGCAAAGGACTTCCTGAAGTAGCCATGTAAAAAGAAGTCTGAGAACAGGGTAAAGTGTGACTGACCCTTTTTTCATGAAACATCTTACAGGAAGTGGTCTTTTTCTTCTGAAACATGGCCTCAACTCTATGACAAGTTTTATTTTAGAAAGCCATTTCAGTCCTTCTGTGTCTATGGCAAGTATATTTATAGTTATTTTGAAAATATAACTTTAAATATACTTCAAGAAGTAGCTTGTTACATAAATTTAGCAACATAAAGTACAGTTATGTATGTTACACAGCAAAATTACATAATGATCTGTCTTTTCTGTGCACTTTAAATGTAATTTTGGGAACACTACTTTTCTCAGCATAACACTTGACGTTTATTTGAGTTACTGTTTAGTTCCTGGTTTCTATTTATGTTGATGTCTTAGCTGGTTCCTTTTGACTTCCTGAGCTATGAAAAAGTCACAGCTGTCACTTTTCACAGTTCACATGCTGTGTGGTAACAGGTGGTGTTAAATACTGTTAAAACTAAAGTAAAAAAATTAACAAAATGAAGGATTTGTACTGAACTTTTAAACAAACTTGAATAGTAATCCAAATAAATAAATGGAATTATTGATTATTAATGATTCAGTTAATCATCAATACTACTGAATAAACTGTATGTACTTACTAAGAAATTATTTCAAAAGTAAATGTAAAGAGCAAGGTAGGCTATTCTGATTATTGTCCAGTTCTTAAAGGAACATTATTCTGAGACATTAGTTTAGAACAGGGAGCCTCAAGTCCAGTTCTCCTGAGCTACTATCCTGCAACTTTCAGATACTTTCCTTCTCCAACACACCTGAATAAAATGAACGGCTCGTTCAGTGAGGGAATTCAGCCATTTGATCCCAGTCTGTTGGAGTAAGGAAGCATCTAGAAGTTGCTGGACGGTAGCCCTCAAGGACTGGACTTGTAACATTTTGGCGGATTATTATTTATATTTGTGTGTTTGATATTAAACTGTATAGTTTTTACCTTGTATTCAGCAGGACATTAAGCTCCTACTTTTAACAAATAAAGTCCCTGTGGTTAATAAATTGATACTTCCTCTTATCTTCCTGTAACAAAATAGATGGTTCCCGTACAAATAGAAAATTTGTACGGGAACAAATTTTCCCTTATATGTTATTTTGTTTCATGACAAAATACCATGAAACAGCATACATATGTTTAATGCCACATTATGTCCTTTGTTTCTTCTGCTTACATGTGTAGAATTCGACAGAGAGATGAAAATGGATCATATGCTTTATGTTTGCTGCATGAAGGCCAAGTGATGCATTATCGCATTGACAGAGACAGAACCGGCAAGCTCTCCATCCCTGATGGAAAGAAATTTGACACCTTGTGGCAGGTTACCAGTTTTTTTTTTGACATTCTGTTACTTGGAAGACCATTAGATTCTATTAAATTACCAATATCATCATGATGGTCAGCACTATTAGCTTAGTAGATGATGTAGCTTTTGTGACATATTAATTCTTACAGTCCAAGAACGTAAAGACCTTTCTAGAGCTGAAATGATTTAGAATCATGGAAATTGTTTCTCTGGCATTTGTTGTTTTAATTAAAGGTAAATAGTTAACTTTAATTAATGCTGTAATTTATATTAAATCATTTTATTTTTATTGCTTTAGTTATTGTCTTGGAGTTGGGTAATGATAGCTCAAACTTAATATTTTTCAAGATATGGTAAAAATAGTGTAAACTTTATTTTTATGATGCTGCTATGTGGCTATTATTTATACTCATTCTTTCTATTAGACTGCACTGTTTTAGTGATTACTTTCAGTTCTAAAACATTTTAAACTATTTCTGACTATATATGACAGTTGGTGGAGCATTACTCCTACAAACCAGATGGCTTGTTACGAGTACTCACAGAACCATGTCCAAAACCTGATGGTGAAACTGGTAAAGACAGACACAACTCGTCAAAATTTGTCAAGATTAGTCTCTTGCACTTAAGTTTAAAAGATGATTTTATTACCAGTTCCCAGTCTAACCCAGATTGATCCTCATGTTTCAAATTTCTTGTCCACAGTGCTAATAGGACGACCAGTACCTCCACTGAACCATCCTGGATTAGATTCTGCCATTGTAAGTTTTTCATGGATAAGTTTTTGGGTAAGCATATTTGATACAAATGTCTTTACGGCCCAAATTTCCAGAAAGAATAAAAGAAAATCCACACTCTTCCACGTCTCATTATTTGTTTTAAGTTTTTATCACCTTAAAGCAGGTTTAGTAAATAAACTATTTTAAGAGTTTGTGTCATCAGCAATCATCAACACTCTGGAGTGATTACAAGTTCTTTGATTTGAATGACCATGAAAAGACTACAGTATCTTTTACAAAAACTTTTTCGACATCTTTCATTCCTAGAAAAATGGTCTTCGCACCATGTTTGATCAGCTCAACATACCTGGAAGAAAGGTAAATACATTTCACAAGCTTAATAGTTACTTCAACAAGCATCAGTGCTCTTACTGCCACAATTTCAAGACGTCTACCTTGGTCTCATTGATAGATGTAACTGAAAAGTTTTGACAAAAAAAATATTCCTGCATGTCAACTGTTCTTTGCATGTTCACATATGAGGTTGGGTTTTACCATTAGGATATAGTAAAGATATAGATAGTAAAACGGGTACCCATAATGCTCATAGGTGGAGCTTCAGAGGGGGCTGGGAGGGCAGCGCGCACCCTTGAGGGAGTCAGGTTTCCCAGTCAGATTTAAGTCATGGTTCCTAAAAATTTGCAAGACCGACTGATTTTGGTGATGTAGTGAGTATAAAATATTGAGTAAAATGTGGTGCTGCATGACAAGCTTTTTTTTCCACTCTTTTAATTTTATGACACAGAAATTCACAAGTGGTTCCAGGTGTATTTCTTGTCACCAACAGCCCAACAATGTCATCATCAGTAACTTGGCAACAGATTGGAGATTAGATGGAGCATTTTTTTTATGGACTAAGTTAACGTGAGTGGCACTTCAATATAAGCATAAAAGCGAAACGGCAAAGCGAAAGGAAAGGAAAAAAGAGAAACCAAGGAGAAACCAAGTTACAAAAGCTGAACACACATTTTGTTCATCTCTGCAAATGAGCTGGGTGTTTTTGTTGGCAGCAATTCAGGCCTGCCAGCACAGCCAGAGAGCCGGGCTAGTTACAGATAGCAATTCTGATTATTATTCATAATGTGTGAGTTACATATAGAGTTTTGATGACTGAAAATTGTAGTGGCCCTGCTGCCATCTTGTATCCCCTTTTTTCTCTCTTGGTGATACAGCTTTGGTGTCAGGGACTGACATGCTTTTGAAAATCTGCGTTGAATACACGCGAGCCAAGAGAGGTATGGCGTCTAGCTAAGGCGTATGTTGGAGCTTCCTGCAAGAGCACCTTCCAAATTGTCCAGATTGGGTGTGAATAGAAATTTGAATAGAAATTCAAAATTCAGAGGTGCACAAGGCACTGCGACAACCAGCGAGGCCAACATAAGGGTGGGGATGCCACGCACTGCCACTCATCCTATCCAATGCATCACCCATAAAGCTTCAGCAGTTGGTAGCTGCTCCAGGCTCCGAAGTGGATGTCAAAATTATCCAATCATTATTTGTGGTGCTGAGCTACTTTGAATTTGTGTTGTTTCATCATTAGTGACCATATATAGCCTGATGTTTTTGTTGTTCTCTTGATTTGTTATTCTTCATATTCATTTGATGGATTTCAAAAATGACATAGTGGCTCTCCATGGTGTGGAAGCTTGTAAGCCCTGCTGTTGCTGGCATGTATGTATATGTTGTAAAATTATGTTATCATGAGCTTTATTATTTGGGTATTAAGAGTCCGGTTGTTAGCACCGCCTGCAGCCCAGCTCTGATTTGTTCCGCCAGTGATAACGCTCACAATATTTTAATTCAAAACTTCTTCCAAAACAGGCCTATTTTTTTTTTACAGATTTTTTTTCAACCAAGCACTTTGAGAAGTTGCTTATTTATTTCCACATTCTATTCTCTTTCTATCTTCATTAACAGAGTCGTAGACAACGATCCAGCACCACGGACCTTAATCCCTATGAATCCAAAGGTAAGCTCTGGAAATGCTCAGTTGAATTAAATTCAGTGTATCAATGCAATGCCAATTCACAAAACATGTTTAAGAAAATTTTCTGAAAAGAAATTAATTTTATCAAATCATAAAGAGACATTCCAATTCAACAATGCAGTCGTGTTCAGTTTATTATTCAAATTTGTTAAAAAATTCGAATAATAAACATGCACACATTCATCAGCATGTGAATGTGTGTGAAGGGGTGGATCACTGAATGTAATGTGAAGCACTTGGAGTACTCTGTACTTGATAAAGTGCTGCACAAGTACAAGCAGTATTTTTTGTGTGGTTTTTTTCACCACCATCATCCCTCCCTTCCCCACTGTCCGGCCATGACGTGTGCTGTGCTCCTCCTGAGCATTGTGCTAAGACTGCGGCAGGGTTAAGAAATCCAGAAGATTGCATTAGGCCATTGACTTGCTTCAATCACTCATCCTGGATGACCGTTTAGAGAAAGTGGCATTGTGTTTTTGGCTTTGAAGTAATCTCTCCTACTGAGCATGCACATAGTGACAGTGGAAAGGAAATTTTCCCCTCAGCATGAAAAAACCTCAAGCAGAATGTTTATGTTCAAAGGTAAGCTCTCGAGCAGAACATTTATGGGAATTTTTACAGTTACAATTCCTTTTCATCAAAGTAAGAAATGAATTAGGTAGTTTTGGGAATAGGACATTTCCAATTCTGGCAATACTATAAAGGTGAAAGAAAAACGTTATCAAAGTTTGTTGCATTATTACTGGAGGTCAAGTTGAGGCTAACTAAACAGTTTTTTTAGATGTTCTAGTCTAAAGTGGAAAGCCCTTTGTTTTGTTTGAGATTAAAAGCCAAAGTATAAATACTACCCAAGCTTCAACCTGTGATCTATCCAATATGGGACAATTGTGGTGATGGTGGTAGGATTTTGTCCTGCAATTCGTGGGTTGTCAGTTCGTTATCTGTTCTGTCTGGCTCCATTGTTTTCAACAATAAAACAGATCATGCACATTCAACTGTGGATCATACCATTGGCCTCCTAAAATGCTAGTGCCTTAATTCATGTTAATGTGACAACCAACAATTATAGTTTTTTAATCTTCACCTCACTCAAATCACTTTCTGCCTTGGTGAAATTGTGTTGTTTCCCTTGTGTTTCCCATGGTTACCATTGTTAATCATAAAATAAGTTGATCTGGTCATTTAAATAAACACACTGACATTAATTAGGTGTTTTGTACTTACGGTTAAATGTGGGCATGTAGAGAGAAGAGCCTGAGGTGGGACCTTGTATGCAAACTTTGAGGTACTGCTGTGATTTATAAAGGCAAATCTCTTGCTGTTATACATGTGCATGGTTTTATAAATCTGGATTTGTTTTTGGCATACACCATTTTTGGGCATATGTACATTTTAGTATGGATCTGCAGTCCCTCATAAATGAGACCTCAAACACTAAACACACTGTAAAAAAGGAATTTAGGGGGTTATTACATTAACAAAAGAATATCATGTACTTTTAACTAAATAATTTCATGTTTCAGACAAAAACGTGATA
>CAEFZX010018917.1:0-37251 GCA_903066825.1 Alfaro cultratus | reverse complement strand
TTTCAACTTTTTTTTTTTTTTTTTTTTTTTTTTTTTCCAATATTTTCATAGAAAAAAAGCAAAAAAAAAAAAAAAAAAAAAAAAACCCTTGTAAAGATGCTTGCTGAAGCCTGCAAGGATAATCCATGATGAAATGAATCTTGTACCAACATGGGCTGAAATGCAGCTCAGAGAAGAAGAATCTGTTACTTCAAAAGTAACATAAGATGCCGTTACACTGTGCACAATGCACTCAGAGATATGCACTTAAGTCATGTCAATTAAGAACATGACTTAATTTCTGAAGTCATGTTCTCTGATCTAGTGAATCTAAAACTGAAGCGTTTACCCATAAATACCACTGTCACCAGTAGAAGAAAAAGGACCGAGCTTGCAAGTCTTAACTCTCCATCCCAACTTAGATGTATGAGGAATGGCAACATCATGTTATAAGTGCTTCTCAAAATGGATTATGACGTGAAGGGATAACATTATGTGGAAATGTCAAAACAAACTCTCAAGACAATATTCTTGAAATCTTGAAATTAAAGCTTTGATGCAATCTGGTCTGCCAAAGGGACGATAACTTTCTGCATCCTGAAGGTTGTTAGGACAAAGTGAGCTAAGAAAAACAATTTCAGTGTTTGAGTGATCAGCATTAAGCCTCGGTCACACAGAAAATTTCAGGACGGAGGTAAAATGGCAAGAATAAACTATATAAAAATAAATATGTTTGATTTTTTAGAATATTTCACTGCTTAACAACCTACAAATATGTTGATCCTACAGAGTGTTTTTTATTTCTGAACTTGAAATATATCAGTGTTTGACTGGCAGGTGTTTAGACCCCACTTGAATGTAAGTACCTCTTTAAAAGTAGGTCTAACAAAACCTATAATACAAAATCTAAGCTGTGTTTTGAGTATTTATAGGTATTTCATGAGCCATTGCATTTCACAGATTTTTCATCACATCGTAACTCAAAAATAAAGGTTGTCTTTATTAGAACTTTTACAATCAATAAAGTGTTTTTTTAATCTTGTTTAACAGTCACTTACTGTCAGCTTTTGTATCTAGAAGTTGGGCTATAAAGTTTGGAATTATTTTACTCGAATCTCTGGTTTTAACTTTTTGTGGGAGTTGTTCTGTTTATTTATGATTGGATTTGGCACAGATCCTATAAGTCACCTAAAACAGCAAAAGCAGTTAATAAAAAGGAGCTTCTGCGGTGTATCTCTTCACCCTGAGCTGCCACTGTAACTTTCATGAGTTAACCACTAACAGCCATTTGACAAGCTTTTTACACTTCTCCTTGTATAAGTTGTTTTCTTACTTGACAACGGTGGGTGTTTTTTTCTTTTCCTTTTTGTCTGTAGGAGCACACACCCATGTCTGGAGCCTTAATCTGTCCCTGTGAATAACAAATTAAGTACATGCATATACCATTGTCATAAAGTCCATAAAAAAGGGGGGCAATATTCCAACCACAAATCCTTTTTGCTTTGTTTGACTTATTTGGTCCTGGGGGTTTAGCTAAAAAAATATTCCAGACTAAATGGAAGAAATATCCCTGTGCATAACATGGCTCCACCAATGTCTTTCCAGTTCTGTTTCACAATTTTTCCCCCTTAATAATTTTCAAATGTTTCGTGTCATTTCTGATACCTCCGTACATGACAACAAAGGGAAATCCTTCTCATTAAGACTATGTGTGTCTACATAGGTTGCTGAGCATTAAGGCCACAAAGCATATTCTCACAATGCCTATATGGCTGTTTTGTTTTTTTGCCTTGAGACGAAGAAGGTAAGGTGTCAGTGTTCAAAGCTGTCAAACTTTAGTGCTTTGAATTTTCCACTAAAACAATATGTACAGGTATAAAGAATATATATTTTATTAAAAAGAAAAAGATGAACATATTAAGCACTATGAAAACATCAAGTTTGATTTCAGCTTGTCTGGCATGACAGTTGGAGGTAACTGATAGAAAACCCAAAGTAGATATATAATTCAGTAGCCGTCACTATTTTCTTTTTGCATCAGTGACTCTCTGGCTGTCTTAATCCATTTTCCTCATGTCGGACTTGCTTAGGTACTGACATCTGGGCATTTATAGCACTGGCAAGGAATGGTTGCTGGCTGCAGCTGAGCATACCTTAAGTCATACCTTAGAGGGCTAAGCAACGATTTGTTCAGATGGATAGATATTCCAGATCTAATTTGAGAAAAGCCATCACAGATGAGGAAGAGTTCAAACTGTGATGACAAAACTACGGTTTACCGACTCAGTCCTACTCAGTTTGATCTATCTGTTCTCAAATAGGATATGTCAGGAAATTATAGGCACTGCAGTACCTACAAATAAAGTATATGATCCTTCAGCTTGTAGGCTGTAACCAGGCTTTTTTCCCCAAAAAATTTCCTGTTCAGCTGCATCCATTTTCCCAGCAACTCTGACCAGTTTCCACCAGCATGTTTCATCCTGGTGGGTTTGTTGTGGGTGATGCACAGTGTACTGTATTCACCACCAATAGTTGTCCCATCATGAAATTCTCCAACCTCAGCAGTGGAGCTCCAAACTCCTCTTGGGTGCTTCTCTAATCAATGCTTCAATTTTCCAGCGCATCAGTTTATATTGACGTCCATGTCTTGGTGAATTTAAGTTTTTTGCCTATTTTTTATTTTTATGGGACGATACACATTAATAAACAGATACATGTAAGTACATGAGATTATAGCCAGGTGGCTAATTGCCATCTAGGAAATGACTGAACCACCCTTAAAACCTATCCATCTTTACAAAAAATGGACATCTTTGGCTTTCCAGGAGTTAGTTTTTGGTTGTTTTTGAATACGTTTTTTTGTACTACTGGCTTTTATTTACTCTGACAGGAAGAATGCAGAGAGAAGAGGGGAAAGACTGCAAAGGCACGAAGGACACGATTTGAATTAGGGAAAGCTGCGTCGAGGTCTGCAGGCTATGTACGGGGCTCCCGCTCCAACAACCGCGACCCAGTTATTAAGATGTTTTTTAACATCTTTAATGTTTTGCCATACTCTTTTCCATCTGCAGATGGTAGAGTGATTCGGTGCCCTATGAGATGTTCAAAGCTTTGAATATTGTTTTGCCGCCGAACCCTCGTTTGAACTTCCTCATAACTTTTTCTCTGACTTTGTTGGTCTAATACTTGATCCATCCATCCATCCATCCATCCATCCATCCATCCATCCATCCATCCATCCATCCATCCATCCATCCATCCATCCAGCCATCCAATTTGTTGCATACACACAATTATGTGCCACTTTCTGTTGGTAAATTGCCAACTAAATACATTAAAGTTTACGGTTGTAATGTAGCAAAATAGAAAAAAAAAAAAGAAAAAAAAGAATGAAAACTTTTGTAGTCTTTGTACTTATTACTTTAAAGATAACCATAAGACCTGCTTCCTAAGGATTGTCACTGTGACATTTTTTTTAATATATTGTGTATAAATCAAATGATCAAACTACATTTTCTTTGTTCTGCTGTAGATCAGTGAGCTACCTACACAAGAACATTATAGAGTGATAAATACCTTTGCAGCAAGACATAACACTTCACTGTAAATATGTCGACTAAAATGGAAATGCCAGCTGATGACCATCTGGAACTAATTATAAACTTTCTTTTTTATTGTGATAAGGATCCAAGACATGTCTGGGAAAACATGGACATGGAAAGCCTGAAAAATTTAGTCATCTTTTTGAATTATAAGTGTGAACAATATTTACAAAAATATATGTCAAGAAATGCAATGAAAATTATAGCCCAGTATTTATGTTGGACTATTGAGAAATGTGTGCTGCAGACTTTCAGTGCTGCACATCATGAATTATTTTCTTCACTCTTAAGGTTTAAAAAACCCTGACGAGTTTGAGGTCTTAATGCGCCTCGAAAAGAACAGTCTGTTCTTGTGTTTAATCGCATACAGGAGAGGCTGCTGTGGTTATGAAAGGCAGCTAAACATGTCAGAAAACAACCCGATGCAAGCATAAAGCTGCAGAACACTGTGTTTACTCCTGTGCCATACTGGTTTAGAAGTCCAAGAAATAACTGGCTCAACATCAGCGATAGCACAGGCTTCATTTTCAGACTTTGGTTGCTTATTAAGTTGTCCTTGGTCTTAAACAAAAGACTTAAGGGCCCCGCCATAAATCAATACAGACCTTGTTTCCCGAGGGCTATTCAGCCACTTGGGGTGTAAAATGCTCAAAGGCATCAAGCACTTGAAAGTCTGGAGCTGTGGATAGTTTCTGCCCAGCAATTATCCTGTCTGTGTGCCTCCTAAATGCTGCATACCAGATAGATTCAGGCCTCTCCAGCCGCGCTCCCAGTAATAGCAACGCAGATGCTAATGATACCATTTTTTTTTTTCTGAGCTACAGAGAAATAAGGCCTCAAGCCATCACTTCTAAAGAACATCCCATACAGCGTGCACCACCCACACAACACAGAACAATTATGACCACTGACACGTCTCTTCTTCGTCCAATTTATTGGCACGAAAGCAGATAATTTTTCAAGGTTCACCTTAGGATCATAACTGCTTATCGTTTTTTTACTCTTGTTTTAAAATGCATCATCTCCTCTGATAAATTTCTTTTTTGGGTCTGCTACCCGGTAAGAAAAGGACTGTCAAGCACCTGTCACGTGGATTGATATGTGCAGCTGGTGAGTACAGACTGCTGCAAGAAAGACAGTAGCAAGGGCAGCTTTAAGTCTCAAGGCCAGGATGAGAGGGGAGTGGCCGAGTCAGGAGCAGAAGGTTCTGAGGTGATAGAAATGATCAGGTAAAAGTGAGAGGTGCAAGAGAGGGAGAGCTGGATTACAGAACCAGAAGGTGATAGGACATGATTCTACCTTGAATACCTTCAAGGTGATCCAGATTGACAGAACATTTCAAAGGTTTACAGCACCAAAGAGGAATAGACGGCGGCAGAGAGAGAGAGGGAGTGTGGGTGTCAAGATGCAAGAACTCTCTGCAGATGTCCAAATACGCAATAAATCACTCTGAGAACCTGAGGGGCTCAAATACTTTTTGAATGAATCCCTCTCCCAGCCTAGAGGCTCCAAGATGACTAAAACAATAACAGGAGTCTTCGGGGTAACTGCCGTCACTCACCCCTCCCCCACAAGCGACTGCACAATCCCAGAACTGTGCAAACATAGGGCCAAACAAAAATGGCCTCCGTCCATTCAGATGTTGTCCAAATGCGTGTTTTGTTAGAAACCAAGAAAATGCTTGAGTGAAAGACAGACTTGTGCGTAAACTATTTAGCAGCGTGTCCTCATTCCCATGTGTCTTAAAGTTGCCACTGGCATTTAGGGCAGAGAGGTCTGTGTGTCAAGTTACAGGTGTTCATTTTAACACGATAGTTTAAAAAAAATAAATAAATAAAATTTATGACTTTTCTTCCATGGATGGTGAAAGAAAAAGAAGTGATCTTGAGCTCAAAAAGCAAATTTTATCTTTGACTTTAATTGCCTTAAATGCACAAGAGCAAACAAGCCAACACAGCATGCAATGCACCCACATTTCTGCAATTAACATAGTTTTCTGCAAATCCCTGCTGAGAGAAAGTACAAAACGTTTCATCTCATCAGTGGGAGAAGTGTAAAGATGCAGGAAACCAATTATTCATCAGCAAACATGTCAATATTTTTATGCTGCATCATAAACAGAAAGGGTGATACTTACAGAAACGTTTCAAACAATAAACAAGAATCATTATTTTCAATTAATTTGTGATCATTTATTAATTGATGTCAGAAGAAGGAAAAACCCTTTGTAAAAGCTCAGTGAAGTACCATTGTTTAAAAATGCAGTAACATTAATATATCTTTTCTTATTGCTCATAAATAGCTCAAGAAGGAAAATGAGTTGTGGCGAAATGAATTACATTCCTCCAACTGTTTTACTGGTGCAAAATTACAGCTTTGCATTTCAAATTCAATGAAGTGTAGCTGGCACTCTTACTTTAGAGACTGGATAAATGTTCTTTCTTTGGACCACTCAGCTTTTTAACACTAAACACAAATTTATACTTTATAACATTGCTCCACTACAGATTTTGCTCTGCAGAAGTTCTCACTTCATTCATCATTTTTCTACTTCAATGCTCTACATCTAAAGAAAACAAAAACACACAATTAATGCCAATAAAAAGAACATTAACTGATTATGTAAACCAGCAGGCAATTCCAAAAAGGCTTTACAATATAATTGAATCCAAACTGTTTTAACACATTTTCTGAGCAGTAGCATTAGCAGGTAACCAGATGGAGGACAGCTATAACTGCAACATGGCTACAAAAGTCAGAATGGAAATCTGCAGAGCCAAGAGTACTTGAGGTTTTCCTCAGACTCAATGTGTGTATTTGCCTGCCCCCTGGCAGATGCAATGGTTATTGCACTAAAATTTCACGAGAACCGAAAACCACTCCCTTAAACAGGCTGCTACATTGCAGTGCTGTCTCACTATTTCACCTTCATTTAGTTCTTACTGCCTAATATGTGCATACTAATTGCTTGAGGACCCAGAAATATATAAGAAGGCACATATTTATTTATTTATTTTAGATAAATATTATTCTGTTAGTTTGCTTAAAATCTTCACCAAAACCTTGTCAAAGAACAGAAAGAATATGCAAAGCTAAAATACGTCTTAGGGACTTGCAAAATGTACCCTTAAAATATTCAACATTAAGTAAAATCTATTTTCATAAACCCCAGGAGTTTGTTTTTGACAGAAAATGAGCTACAAGTCCCTCAAAAGACAACATATTGCAAAAGGATATAAACTTTCAAGAAAGTAAAGTATTGCTTTTATGTCCACTTTATTGGATATATTTCATAACATTAAAACAAACAAATTATTCCTGTAATTGTGAACCAGCTTTTTGCAGTTTTGCACCTGTATTTCGATGATTTATTTTTGAGTTCTTTGTCACTACAGTCATAGTCTCACAGACACAAATATTGCTTTCCATTGAAAAGACAAACTAAATAAACTATTTCATGGATTGTTCATGTCATACTTAAATTAGTATGATATGGTAAATAATATTCATGTTATTTACAGTCATATTCAATAAATTTGAATGTATGTTGTGTGTCATTTGTCGGATTAAAATGCCTTTAGAAAATAATTAAACAGTAAGCCCATATTTAAAAAAAAGGTTTTGTGTGATGCAATATTCAAATTCAAAATTTCTTGTTTTTATTAGCTGTAAATGGAAAATCATAATAAACAAAAATTAAGGCATTCAAACATCCATCTGTGTGTAATCTATGCAGTGTATTTCACTTAGTGAAAATTTTCCTATAATAAATGGGCTTTTCAATAATATTCAAATTTATTGAATGGATCTGTATTATCTATTTTGAGAGGATGTAGAGTCTTAATGAATTTAGTTAATCGTTATCTTAGTTTTGCCATCAGTCTGCTTATGGTAGGATATCAGCTGCTATGGGTGTTGTTCAACAGTTACACACAAAAACTTTTGCAGCTCAGCTTCGATCAGAGCCTTCCCTGTTAATGGAGAGGGTTTGCAGCAAATTACTATTGCTGACTTGGCTTTCTCTGGTTAACAAGTAAAAAAAAATCTCACATGCATACAAACACAAACAGCATGCATGGTAAGGACATAACAAGAGGACTCGCACTCTTTGCAAACTATGATTTGTAGAAGCATCTAAACATGGTTGGGCTGCATGCTTTGGAACAATGATTTCTTACATAAAGTGGGCATATTCACTGTTACTCTGGCTGTAGTGCAGTAAGGTTCGATATGTTGTTAAACCCTCTGTCGCAAAAACACATACTATGTGACTGAACTGCTAAACAGGCCACCTATACTGACGCTGTGGAGATGGAGTGCTGCATTACAATACCCCAGTCTAACTAAGGGTGGCAGCACAGACCCTAGCACAGGACTGAGCTGTAGGATTACTAGCAGAAGGCATGTGGGAATAAAGCATCAAAATTCAGAGATACACTCAGAAGATAACATGCAACTTTAGGCTGACATTTTGCATGAAAAGTTTAATATAATCAGCATCCAGCTGGGTAGTATAATCAATCAGCTGGATGCTTAATTTCAAAGTGGGAGACTCAGAATTAGTGT
Organism: Alfaro cultratus; assembly: GCA_903066825.1. Taxonomy (NCBI): domain Eukaryota; kingdom Metazoa; phylum Chordata; class Actinopteri; order Cyprinodontiformes; family Poeciliidae; genus Alfaro; species Alfaro cultratus. Next base: position 29,104 of record CAEFZX010018917.1, on the reverse strand, counting down.
TTTGTGCTCACCATGGGTTGATAAATGGACACGAAGATGGACATACTGGAGGGTGCAAAGAAATTATACATCTTTGAATTCATTTCATGGTGCTTTAAGCCATTCCAGAGCAGAATTACATCGCTCAGGCAAGATCACGGAAGCAGAGCCAGAGCGTGTAGGGCAATTCAGATTAATTAACAAATGACCTCAGAATAAATGGGAGTCGCAGATCATACAATGAAGGCATTTATCAATTCAATGAGGAGAGATACTCTCACATGATCCTTTAGAGAATCATCAATGCTACCAGCCTCCACATCCTCACAGTGACGTCAATGAGAAACTATCTATTCTACAAAGTTAGAGCAAAAACTGCCAAGAGGTACTGCTCAGTAAGGAGACAAAGCTTGCTATAAAATATCTTTGGATATAAAAGCATTGTGAGGTGTTCCAGTCAGAGAGCTAGCTGATAAAGGGTGAAATAAGCTGCAGCCACAATGGTCTTTTCTGTGTCTTTTTTTTTTTTTTCAGGATGAGCCATCTCAGAAAGACAGGTCAATTTCTAGGACTGCTAAAACCATCCCATGCACAGGGGATAAATCCCTGCAAGGCAGCAAAGCAAAATCAATAAAGAAAGCATGTAAACAAACCGTGTTGTAAATTAACTTGAAATGGACAGAAAGTGGGACATTGAGGATAACCGACGGTATCTCAAATAAAGCCCTGGACTAAGAGAAGAATGAAAGGGGAGCAAAGCAGGTCGACACTCTGGTGTAAAAGAGCAAATGAGGAGAGCAAGATGTACAGCCATGAAGTGCAGAAAGAAACAGCAAAAGAGGCAAAGAGAACGTGAGGAGAGGGGGAGTGAGAAAGAAGTGGAGAGAAGGGTAAAAAACGGTAGTGCAGAAGTGATTTATGGTAGTTGTATAATTTTCTACAACGCTGCTCCCGCTTTGCGATGCCTCGTTTTGCCTCCTCTGTATCCCACCCTCCCACTAGGGTGTGCTCCTCCTCACTGTCACGACGAGGAACCGTCCCCTGGCCACACCAGCCCCGTCATTAAGATTCTGCAGGGATGCGACTGCAGCACTTCGCAAATGGAAGACTGGACATAATTTCCCTAAAATGCTGTTTTTTATCACCTATTTCCCCTTCATCAGCTTACCGCACACGATTGATAGCTGATGGCACATCTGACAACTTAACGTTTTTATGGCTAGATTTATGGGCTATCTGCTCCTCTCCTTTTACAGCTCAAACTCTGTAAAAATGCTTATTTCTCAGATAAGGAGAGGGAGGGTGTGTGTGTCTGAGTATGGAATAGTATCACACTGAACTAAATGTATGTATGAGAGGGAAGGGGCCCAAATTCACTGCATTGCAGTCAAGATCTGTGCTAGGCTTCCAGGACTTAATGGCTACTATGAGACTGAATTACCTCAGCATAGCACATTGGATTAAATATTACGTCTCGCTTATGACCATTACAGCAACAATTTCCATTCTCCTAAGCACCAAACATTTGTTGCTGGTCTCTTTCTAGGAAATAAACACCCCAAGATGAAAAGATGCTCATTGTTATGGAAGTGCTTTCAAATGAGACAAGAACGACACATTAAACTTGATAATTTAACCTGAAAAAGTTCAGTAAAGCCCATTATTTTGGTGTAGAGGTGGGAGATAATAAATCGCCTTTTTGAGTCCGTTTGCTGTTGCCGGAGCGAGTAAGACATCCTAAGCATACTGGAGGGGCTGGACTCACTGGGCAGCAGTGAAAGAGTGGCCGCTGCAGGTTCTCCACCCTGCCTGGTCAGATTTACGGCCAGCGAGGTCTCCCAGTTAGCCTTTTCCTCTCCTTACTGATGAGCCTGGCAGATCCCAGACGGACGCCCCAGGGGACTGGACTGTGACAGCAAAGAGGGGGGAGGGGAGCGGAGAGAGACAGAGATGTAAGGAGGAGAGAGAGGGAGAGAGAGAGGGCCAGTTTGATGAGATCAGTGATTCATAGACAGCAGGGGAACACACCCTGGAATGGAGTAATACCACACATGTTTTAACTGGGCTGGCCTATAATTCATTAGGGTTACCAAGGCTACAAGGCGCACCTTAGCAGATAGCCCCCAGAAATCACCTCTGTGTCTTGTTAGATGCAGCCCATATAGATCCATTAATATTCACAGTTGCAATGTTCATCCCCTTAGTGCAAATGACCAGTCTGCTTCACCCTGCATATTTGCCGTGTCTGTGTTGGATCGGTAAATCCTAGGTTGCTCTGATTTTCTTTATGTAGTATTCAAATGTGACTGTCTCACTTGAGGCTAAATTACACAAACTATTTAAATATCAACACAGTCTTCAAATGTAACAAATTCAATATGGTCAGGCAAAAACTTTTAATTTCATTTTCTTGCATTTTTGTCATAACTTGCTACATAAATGTTTCACAAAAAGATTAATCATCATTTTCTATATGCAAGACACCAAAGCACACAAAACAGAAACATAGCATCCAGGTGGTAAGCTAAATTAAATTTAGAAAAGTGACAGCAGTCCAAGTAAACACAAAACAAAACATAAAAACATCAGCTAAAGCCAGTAAGTATAACAGACATCTGCATATTCCTGTTTTATTAAATGCAACTTGTAGTTCAAAGATGAAATATTTACTTTGAGAAAATGAATGTTTAATTTCAGCAAAAAGAATTACGAGATTCATAATTCTGCAGTAACAGGTAGGCATTCACCAACATAAACTTTGCCATATTTGATTATTAATAAGGTTACAAGTTGTAAAATTATATTTTTACTAAAATGTCAACTCAACCCGATCAACTCTTATAACCAGCCACACAGAAAACACACAATAAATCGAGCTTAGAGACAGTGCACATAATAGACATTTTAAACTGAATTACACCTAAGCTGTTCACAGTCCTTTCCCACCACATTCTCCAACAGCATTATAAACTCTTCCCTTTGAAAATGTTAGTTTTTCTTAAGCCGTTTTCCTTTTCTGTCTTTTCATCACTTTGTCAGAAACAAACATACAATTCTAAGACAGTTTGTCAACAGCTTAACACTAGAAGCTTGCCAAGTCAAAAGCACATTCTCTTCCTGACTCACTGATGAAGACAAACCTTTTTACTAATGCCAGTAACTGTTGTTCCTCATTCTAGAGATTTGTATGATTCAGTTAGTTCGAGTATAACAGCAGGACTTTCATTTTGGTTTGGAGGGTTCACTTTTTAGATTTCTACGAATCAAAATCACAAGAGAAAATGATAAGAGAGGACAATGTTACTGTTGTGGTGTTATGGCTGCCGTTGAAAGGTCCTGTGTTTGTTTTAAAGACATAAATCTGAATGTACAGGTAGGTGCCCTTCTGTGATTGGTGGAACCATACGTACAGATTGGCTATGGAGATGGAGATGACATATAAGAATGCAGTGCCATGGACTGCCCATCATTCATCCTCCACTAATCCCAACCATCCCCACCTTTGTGAAGACCTTTGACCTTTAATGCAACATTCAGCCTTAAACTAAAATCAAAGAGTTTGTAGGGGTGGACTGCTTTTTACACCAATTCTTTTTTTTTATCCTGTTTATCTTTAGTTAGGGAGGCAAGTTATTGTCATTTACTTTAGTTATTTTTGAATAGGTAAATTAGGTTAATATTTCAAATAGCTCCCTTTTGTTTGTTACTTTAGCTATAGAGTTCACCCTGAGGTTACATCTAGGTCTTTTAAGTGTTAAAATCTAATGTAAGCTAACATCTTGTAAATAAATGATTGTAAATTGTACAACTGTGTACTGTGGCTTCTTGAGAAATGACGAAGATGGATCAACTTTATATTATGGCCTTGTCATCCCAATAGGTCATATTACATGGTCTTTTTGGGTAAAGCACCCTCCATATACTTACTTCAATGGTAAAGATGTGCAAAAAGTCATGATTCATTTTGTGTCACAGTAGAATAATGTTAAAATATTTTTGAAATTGTCTCATTTTCTCATTGTTAGGAAAAGAGAAATACTTGTTTTTCACAGTTACTGATGCCTCATTTAATTTAAACAAGTCCCATGAAATAAATGTAACTGATTCATTGATACTGAATTTGTACCTTATGTTTTCAAGTTGATCAAAGCCAATATGATGTCCTTACACTCTACACTTTGGAGAGGCGCTGTCAAATAAAATGCATTATTATTATCATCATTATTTCTAAGGCTACAAAAAGTGGCACCTTGAGATCGTCAAGCAATTATTTGATATCTATATGTCCAGCGATTGTTTGAGAGGCATTCCAGGATAAAGCCTTTCCTCTCTTACCATCAGAAATATAAGCATGTTAAAATCTGGGAGTTTAGCACGAGCCATAAGCTTTGGTCTGACTAAGGCTAAGCCTCAAGGCAAAAAAAACAACAACAAAAACAACAAACAACAAACAAAACCACTCTAGCTAGGTCTGGAATAAAATCAAAGGATGAATATGTGGGGAAGTGGTTTATTCACGGTAGAGGATGTGTGATGCTGTGGGTCTGTTTTTCTGCTAAATGTCATTGTAACTATTTTATGAAGCGTGACATCACAGACTCTCAAATACCAGGAAAGTGTTAAGGGGACTGACTGAAAATGAGTCTTTTCAGTTCGAATATTTCATGACATTAAAAAAAAGAAAAAAGTCTTATTTAATTTTCCATCTGTTTCCTTTTGGGTGCGAAATTTCAATCCAGTGACTGACAGCTGCCCTCTTCCATCAGAGTTTGAAGCAACTTAACTGTATTCCTTTGCATAGCAATGGTCAGTCTAATTCACATTAAGAACTTCTGAACATATGAAATATTAAGACGTCTACAGAGCTACCTGTAGTGCTATGACATCAGTAGAGAAAGGGTGCTTTATCATCTAAATCAGATTTAATAGAAGCCAATCACTCACATAATAATAAATATGATCTCCTATAAAAGGCCACAAACCCAGTTATCTATTGAAAAATGGTCTATTTCTGATTAAGCAATCATATGACGAGCATGTACTGCACAGTTTTCATAAATCACTTTAAACATACGTGACATTTGATTAGCAGCCATTCGCAGCAAGCAACAGTGTGTGTATACGACGTGCATGTGGTGAATCATGCACATGTGTCTCCTTTAACATTTTCCATGGTCTAATCTCTGGGATGTTCTTCATTAGAGTGAATATTAATGCAACCAGAAAGGAGGGAAGAGGGTAAGAAAAATGCAGAAAAGAATTTGGAAGAGGTTTTTAAAGGGGCCATTTCATCAGAATCGTTATTTTTTTTGCAGTTCTCTGAAGGCTCATAACTGGCGGTCTATGAAGAGAGACACGCCGCAGCGGGGCTTAATTTAAAACCAGAAAGGTCACTGCAACAGGAAAGGTCCTCGGCTCAGCCAAAAATATAAAATCAGGAGAAGAAAAAGAAAGCAGCAGGGGTAATAAGAGCAGAAGGAGGTGTAGTCCAAGAAAGAGAGCAAAATGAAAGGAGATCAGAGGATGCCGAATGGGAGGTGGGGATCCTGGGCAGTGGAAAACATGTTCAAGTGATTTTGGAAATACACAGTGCAGAAAAATTGGGGAAAATACAATGAAAAGAGAAAAACAATGGATAAAGAACTGAGCTGTCACTGAACTAGAACCAGTTTTTTTATTTTGTTTTATTTTAATAGTGTTTTTGGAAGTAATTTGTTATAATGAGCTGCAGTTTCGGAGGGGGAAAAAGTGCAACATCCACACACAATGAAAGATTGCCAATCTGTCCAACAATCTGTGTTGGCAGGATCACAACCCTCCCCGAGCCTTTGCTGAATTAAGCTTGGGATTTGACCAGAGTGCTAATGGTGAGATGGGAAATTAGGTTTTTTTGCCATATGCAATTCAGCACAAAATAGGTACAGCCCCAGAAAGCTGCTTCCAGACTTGCTAACAGCAACAACAACAACAAAAAAAAAAGAAAATCTGCAGAGAGATCCACAAACTAACATCGCTGGTCTTCAATCACTTCTTTATCTATCAGCTCACTTTAATTGTCCGCTGGGTTTTTGACAGTACCACATTACATAAAAGCTCACAGGGGCCTCGTGGTGAAGGCACGACAGCTTCTGATGAAAAGCCTCACGGTTTGCACTGATAAGACGGGTTCAATTTTAATGTTGCTAGCGCACCAAGACCCACAGAGCTCACTTGTAAAATCGAATGCCCTGTTCGCTTGTAAACGCAGCAGCCCAAGAGAGAAAGAAGGGGGTGAAAAAAAAAAGAGTGATGGGGGGGTTGGGCATGCTGAGGTGTGGCTGAATTAAAAGGAGAGGAGGTATTCCACTTTTCCAACTCCAGCAATTCATCCAAGCGGATCAATTTTTTCCTCTCAAATTCACAATCCATTCCCCATCTCTTTTAAAAACTAATACTCAATTCCATTCACAGCTGCAGTAAAGCATATCTTGTAAAAGGTCACGCTGTGACCTCTGGAGTTCTCTAAATTGGATGCCGGTTGGCCCACTTTCTTTTGAAATAGTACACTGCTTGATATAAAAAGTGGCTGGTACACAGTCACATCACTAGTGGGATCTCCCAATGGCCCAGAAGTGGATGTTGATTTTGATGCAACATCTCACGACACCAGGTTTTTAACACAATATGGCTTGTATTTGTCAAGCAAAAGAAGAAGGGAAAAAAATCCTCGGTCCCCAAACATAAACATGAGCACTGGGAGCCAGAAATTACTCTGGCAAAAGGTGTATCTGTGTGTGTATGGATGTGTGCTCGCCAAAGGCAGCATACCAGCATGTAGTGGAGCATCTCTCTGCAGCCAGACGAGGGAACTGATCAGATGGACGATCAAACACTAATCATTCCCTCACGGCCCATACCGAGTAAAGCTGTCATTAATTTTGGAGAATTACATCAAATCTGAGACATTCTTTATGTGGCCCACGGCCTGTAGACAGTTATACGACAGGGACTGCTGCGCTAAGCAGATGGGGCGGCTTGGCCGTGCATACTAAATACCACCCCGCTACCGCACCCCTTCCTCTACCTCCACCCTCCCAACAATTTGCCCTCCTTCCGGGCACACTGTTCTTCTGCTTCTTTGTTTTTCTTTGTTCTTAAAACCTCCCCTAACTTTTATTCTATCCCAACAAATAGAGTAAATATATTTTTTCATGAAAGTTTCTTCAAACGTCTTTATAAAAAAATTAAATGCCACTGATTTGTTTTGTAGGTGTCTCTTTCCAACACCAGACACATAAATTTCGTGTGATGAGAAAATTGTTTACCATAGTAAATCTTTTATGTTGCTCTCCTGCATGTTGACAACTCTAACAGTTTACTTGCCTGTACACAACAGAAGGTGATAATCCCATTTGACGTTTCCTTGGCAACTGATTACCGCTGTAGGCAAGTTGCAAATTTATGGTTCAGTGACACATACCTGCCATTCCTTTGAATGAGACATGTGGTACGCTATATTCAGACAAACCACCTCAGGTAATAAAACTGCAGTATCACTAAGGGGTCGTGCCGTTTTCTTATGCTAAGAGGAATCCCAAGCCAAGCAACTAGAAGTAATCAGATGAGTAGATTAAATAAATATTGTGCTGATATATTTGTGCCAGGTAATTTTATTTTTTTGGCAAAACTATTTGGGCACGTCTCATATCAGAGACAAAACCAATTGCTTCAGAAGCTGAACATATATGCATTGATTCTGAGGGTTGAGGTTGGACAATACGATAGGCAGAGGAATATTAACAGCAGGCAGCCAGGTCAAGATCAAGCAGTTTCATGGGCAATCCACTTTAACTCAAGTCTTTATTGTAATGAAGTGACGTGTGTACACTGCACCTTAGCCCAATGGCGACGTCTCGGATCTAATGCAGTCTGTGAGCGATCCTAATGACTTCTAAGGTACAGTGGCATGCAAAAGTATTCACACCCCTCTGTTTTTTTCTCATGTTACAACTAGAGGTGCACAGATTTATCAGCCAGCTGATTTTTTGGAACAGATGTTCTTCATTTTGGGGGATTGGTGATCAGTCGGTACTTGCATGTGAAGACAATCTAATCTCCACATCTCATCTACTTCAGCAAAGGTATAAAAATCAAACACTGTCCTCTTCTGCTCTCCCGTGAGAGAGTTTTGACTGACAGACCGACCCACCAGCTCATGTCTGGGGTGAGTATTGTTTGCAGTTAAACAATACTCATCCCACTATTGCCAAATCAGCAACTTTATTATTATATTTAGTGACATTTCAGACAAAAAAAGTTGATATTGGCCAAAATCGGAATTGGCATTTTAAAGATTGGTGATCGGCGACTGGCCAGAAAACTGCAATCAGTGCACCCAACAACAGTATACTTTATTGGAATTTGACCCACAATAAGTATTCCATACTTATAAAGATGAAGAAAATGATGCAGTTTTCAAAATGAGTAAAGAAAAATCTATAACACCCCATTTACCAGTTACCATTAGTCACTTATCCAGTCTAGGTTGGGTCACCAAGGCAGGAGCCTAAGCAAAGAGACCCAGACTTTCTTCTCCCCCATCACTTGGGTCAGCTCCTCAGGGGGAATCCCAAGGCATTCACAGGACAGCTGAGAAACATAGTTCCTCCAGCATGTCCTGGGTCCTCCTCTGATGTTTCGCCCTCAGCTCAGCTCTCTCTTCACCACGACCAGTTGTGTTGCATCACTGTACATACAGCACCAATCCATCTACCAATCTCCCACACAATTTTTCCCTCATTCATGAAAGACCCTGAGATACTTAAACTCCTCCACTTGGGGCAGGATCTTTTCCTCAACCTGGAGAAGACACACTACCCTTTTCTGGCTCAAGATCATGGTCCCGGTTTTGAATGCACTGATTCTCACCCAGGATGCTCCACACTTGGTTGTGAACTGATCCAGCCAAAGCTGGAGACCGCAGTCTGATGAAGCAAAGGGAATCACATTATCTACTGAACACCTTTTCTGCACCTACAAATTCTGTCCATTAAGGTTATGAACAGAGTTAGTGACAAAGGGCAGCCTTGATGGAGTCAGACTCCCAACTTACTTCTGTGAATATGGACCAGAAGTAAGTTCATATTCCCAGGTTCCTGTACTGATCATACATGAACCTAACAGTCCATATCAAAGGGCCTGGTTGCCCTACTATAGGAGTATAGCCCACAGGACACAGTTGAAAGTATTCTCCACATCTACAAAACATATGTAAATTGCTTGTGTGAATTATCATGGACTCTCCTTTGCCCTGCTGAGGATGTGGAGCTGGTCCAGTCTTCCACGACCAAGATGACAAACACACCACTATTCATGAATCTGAGATTCAACAATCCAGGGCACCCTTCTACCCAGAAGACTTGATTAACCTTACTATGTGTGATCCCCCTGTAGGTGGAACACACTCTGAATAAAATTTAGTCCAATCAATTAATTTGTAAATAGATTCCAGTAATAAATAATTTAATCTCAGTGTTAATTCAGCTGTTCAGTGAAGGCCTCAGAAGCTTGTTACATCATATTAATGAACAAACAGCATTATGAAAGTCAATGAATACAGCAAAGAGATGAATAGGAAAATCGTGAAGATAATTGAGGCAGAGCTGGTTTGCAAAACAAATATCACAAACAGTGAACATTTCATGTAGCACTGCTTAACCCGTCCATCAAAAATGGAAAGGAGTACGACACAACTGCACACCTCAACTTAAAATGACAGGTTTGACAGGATAAGTAGTGATCAGAGAAGCAATTCTGATGCCTATGATAACTCTGGAGGAGATGTAAAGATGCACATCTGAGATATGAGAATTATGAAATGAGGAATAGATGAAAAACTTTGGATCCAAAACACCATGTGTGGCTGGAACTCTAAATGCACATCAACCTGCACACACCATCCCCACTGTGAAATATAGCTGTGACAGTTTCATGCTATGGGAAAGCTTTTCTTTAGCAGGGACAGGTGGTAAGAGTTGATGGTAGGATGGAGGGAACTAAATGGAGGGCAAGCTGTTTGAAGCAGAAAAAGACTTGAGGTTGTGATTGAGGTTCACATTTCTACAAGAATTTCCCTTAACTAACAGCCAGAGGTATAGTGCAATGGTTTAGATCAAGGCACATATGTGTTAGAAAGAGCTAATCAAAGTTCAAAGCTAAATTCAAATAGGAATCTGTAATAGGAAATAAAATCAAATAATTTGTGCAACCCATTGAACTTGAACTAATTAATAAAGAAGAATGGAGTATAGGTTAAAATCTGTTTGAGATGTGACCCAAAAAAGACTAGCAGGTGCAGTAGCAATTAAAGATGCAGTATGTAACTTTTATAAAAGTAAAAATCATACATGCATACATACACGACCACATACATATATATTAAATATTTGCCAAAACTGTCATTACTTTGTGACAGTATGGCATCAGACAGAAGGGTGACTTTTGCAAGACATTTTGTAAATTTACCAAAGAACAAGCAGATGTTGAAAAAGAATTTAAAAACAATTGAGAAATTTACAGATTTTTACATTGAAGGGAAAAGCAAACATATCTGCCACAAAAACTATTTGAAGACATAATTTTAATGAACCCTTTTCTCAACTTTCTGTTCCTACTTGTAACCAAAGACAACCATATAAGCTTTTCATTGCCGAACAATCTATTTAATCATCAGGCAGCAAGAGAAACCCTTTTCCTCCCTCCTAGCTTTGCTCACTATTAATCCACTTAAACACAATTTATAGGGTCTCAACATCGACTATCTTCCTGCATAAAATTACATTAAGCCTGCTTATAGTGTTGTCAAAAGACTAAATTAGTCAAACTGAGCCCACTAATTGAGGAAGGAATAAAGCACTCTTTGGGTCCACCGACTCGTCAATGAACATCAATAACTGCAGTAATACCAAATTAGCACCATCCACACTGTAACTACAGAACCATAATACACTCAATTTTGCTTTTGACATGGGGTTGTTTTTTTTTCCTGTTACTGCAGTATGCCAATTTTTCTAATGACCTAAATTCAAGCCTGTTCAGATTACATTAGAATTAGGGAAGAACTCTAAAAACTAATTTCATAAATGCTGCCATTTAAGCTCATTATTGCAACTTTATGGCTTTTCAGTCAGTAAAGCACAACTGATATCTGCTGTACGGCGTCTTGTAAAATAATTCCTACTCACTGAACTTTTCCAAATGTCCTTTACAACCACTAACTTCAATGTTTTTTTTTAACTGGGATTCAGAAGCATACATGGTAGCATACAGGATATGTTACTTGAATAGTGACCTATTTCTGCAGATCAACATACTAAAGGTAAATCATCTTAAATACAACATTAGGGGTGCATGCAGTTTTTTAAACTTTTCTTCTGAAAGCTCTGTTGGAAAACCTTGATGTGAAAGACCAACACAAAGTAGTGCATACTTTGTTATAGCATAGGTGTACGAGGCTCTTGCATAGTGTCGAAAGTGTATGGAAATCTATATGATACTGCTAAAAATTTTGGTTATTGGCCCAAATGTTTATATTGATGCATTCCTATTTAATAGGCTGTAAAACCGTTGTTGAGCAGTAGCCTAATAGGCAACAACAGAATAGAACACAGCAATAAGAAGAATCAGCTACACTTCTGCATGTAGCAAGTATGATTCGTTACATAAATGATTCTTAAAGAGTTAAAATTAATGAGATTAACTACAAGCCCTCAGAATGGGTAACAAGATGTCTGCTGATATCTACATATCAAAATACATCATTATATGACATAAAACTTTTTACATTTAAAATTGAACATATAATTTAATCTGCATGCCCCTACTGAACAAAACTTAAAATCAAACATATTTTAAGTAGCATAGGAATGTTACCAAGCTCATGTGACCTTCTCTATGTATTTAAATGAAATGTTTAATAGACAGAACCATGGCCACTGTATTTGCAATAAAAAAGGGAAGTCTGATAGAACTCATCAGTGACAATACTAACACATTATAGCTCCATATATGAAATACATTTGAATTTTTTTATTTTATTTCATGTAAGAGTTCCATTTTAAACATTCTTCTGATGGCTGGTGGTGTCCATATAAGACGTAGCTAGGCATTGATTGGCTGCTCTGTTAAGACTAACTTGAGGCATGAGAAGTCTGAAATTTTGGGTCTGAGGTTTAGGAGGCAAATGTACTCGTTTTGTTTGTTACATGGATGGTTGGCCGGTCCGTCACCAGGACAGATTGGATCTGGCGGCAGAAAAAAGGAGAGGGGAGAAGAGGAGGACGCAGCTCTCACATCCAGAGAAGCACGCGATGGGGTACATCAGGTGTGGGTGAGCGAGCGCGTACGGAGAGGAGCACCTGGGGGGAGGGGATGTTCCGAGAGTTCATACCTCCCTAGAGGAGAAGCCACATTGAGCAGCCACAGTGTAGCCCATATCAGAAACTGCCACTGCCAGTCTGAGTAAGGCCTGCATGCATGTACCTACCTATATAAATAATCACTGAGAAAAATTCTCTCCACAACATAATGCTTACGGACCAAAACAAAAACTTAAATCTCAGTATAGCACCTTCTTCCATCTCCTTGTTTCAAGCTGCAAAGCTATAAGCAATGATCACATGTCATCCCTCCACAAGGAGAGTGGCACATCTGGTCATTGTACAGAGCTCAACAAATAGTTACATCAACGAGTTATTCCACCCGAGCTATTTACCTCTGCAGATTATTGTCCAGGGTAGTTCAGGTGGACAGTCATGTCTTGGCAGGCTGGCAGTCACTGTGCACCCTGATCTCTATGATACTTTTTGTTCACTAACAAACATCTGAGGCCTTCAGAGAGCAGCTCTATTCATATGGTTAAATCTCACACAGGTGAAACATCTTTACTAATCGGTTGACTTTGACAATTGGTTGAAGTGGATTTTACTTAGATATATCAGAATGAAAGGGGGCAAGAAACACTTTTAAATTGAAAATTAAATTACATTTAAAAAAACACAAATACATGGAAGTGTGGTTGTAGCATGAAAAATATTAGAAGACGTTCAAGGGGTATAAACACATTTGCATTTGTAATGTGTCTGAATGCCATACTGCCACATACCTTTGAGATGGTTTCAGCAGTTTTAGAAACATGCGCTGCGTGATTGAGGTTTAAAAGTTTCTGAATGTAAAATTGGGTGATGGGGGGGGGGGGTTCAAAAACTATACTGCCACCTTCTGTCCGGCGCCATAACATCATCATGTCCTCAAAGTGCTCCCTCTGTACACGTCAGTAAAGGGGTCAGAATGTTGAACTCTCAAAACGTGAAGTGAGCGGATTATTTGGAGATTCAGACTAAAATCAGATTTCCACATATCAGATATCCTTAAGGAGAATTTAAGGAGAATTTAAGATTGTAAAGTACACAAAAACTTTAGGATATATATTATTTTATATGACAAAATTAATAATGAGAGAAAGGAATAGGAGGCTACATTCCCAATTAGGAATTGCAACTTTATGTGTAACTTTGTCGAATACGAAGCAAATGTGTGACTATCTGTAGACTATTCCTTAATAGTAAACGCAGAAAAACCTTTATTTTCATCGCTGCTGTTGCTATTGGTCGTTGTCCTTCATCGCAAACCTTTCAATTGGTGGATCAGGCTGACATCTGTCAGCCGTACCGTTTGTGGCTCTTTCCGATGAGAAACACAACGCTGGATGTCGAGCGGCATCATATTACGTTCAGCGGTCTTCTGTCAGTGATAGAGCATCCTGGGGGTTGTAGTCCGGACTCCCGCAACCTTCCATAATTCCAGCTGTTTGACGAACAACAGCTCCCACAATCCCACGGTGAATCTTGACGCCGTCGTGCTCATGTTTGGCTTTGTTGTTGTTGTTTTTTTGTAATTGTTTCGGGTTACTGTAGAAGCTGTGTCCCAGCATAAGCCGCAGCTGTCCTGAATATGTTTCCGTGGTTTTACTGAGGACTACAGACCCTCTGACTCGCACGCGGCAGCGTTGTTCAGCCCGTTCAGAGAGAGCGTCGGGATTTAAAGGTAAGAGTCACTTCATGGAGGACTCGAGATAAAATGTGCGCAGATGTTTTTTCTTTAGTTAACAAAGCCTGTTATTGTCCCCGCTCTATTCACACTTACAGCAGTTAAACAAAACAAGCAATAAATAGCAATAAAAACATTCATTCATAATTGAATATCCTGTGCTGTATGTTTTTTTTATTATTATTGTTATTAATAAACTTGCATCGAGGTTTCCCCGACATGCGCTGCTTTTTGCAGGGCCTCAAGCCTTCTGTCTGTGTGTAATACGAACCGCTCGGAAAGTGGCTGTAAATTTCCACCTCAAATCTGTGATTATTGGGTGCATCGACAGTTATATTTTTGTATGTTTTTCAAAATAGAAAACTGTAGACATTTTAGAACTTTAAAGTTCCATTTATGATGGGGAAATAGTTATGAGCCCGTTGCAGTTTTACAGCATATTAGGAGTTTGTTGTTGTTCTTCTGTTGTTGCAAGGAGAAGAACAAGCACGGTCTGTTGTTTTCTGTGGCCCCGCTGGAAAATACAGCTGCCTTTGTCATGGCAATGCACAGCTATTACAGTGCCTTTCAAAGTTTTTGTCCCTCTTGAACTCTTTCATATTTTCTCACGTTACATTTGTAATATATGGTGTTCAATATATCAAAACAAAGCATATTGCAGTCGGAAACATAATAACATGCTGTTTTAGGAATGCAGAATTCCTAAAATGTCCTTATATGATCTTTTCCCTACAATTATTCGAAGTGAACCGTCCCATCCATGCTCACATTGTGTGATGTGTTGATCGGACATCACACAAAAAGAAAGTTCCTCCAAGAGTCTGCATCTAGAACTACCAAACCAGAACAATGTCATTTTGTTCATGGAGTCCCAGGAGAAAGACCACATTTTTCTGTTCTTGCAAAGTATGTTTAGACTCTTGGCCTTGCTTTTGTACTAGAAAGACAACTCTGACCTCTGACCCAGGCTCACCCATTTTGCATGCTCTGACAGGGTTTCCTTCAGGACTGACCTACATTTGGCTTTACCTATCTTCTCATTAACTCTGATCAACGTTCTTGTCCCTGCTGCCTGGAACGTATCCCGACAGCCTGATGCTGCCACCACCATCTTTCACCTAGTTATTTTTTTCCCCCACACATACTATTTGGCTTGTAAGCCAAAAAGTTCAGTGCAGATTTGAATAATGTCTTTTTGCCTACAGTTTTTCACCTTAGACCAGACTTGTGAACCACATGGCTAATAACATCTTGTATGCAGATTTTCTGACGTGAAGTGTGCTCATGCAACACATTTTGGATTTTTAATTGTGAAAGATTTTGAAAATCATCCCACATGTTTCCATTCCACTTGACAATTATTAATTATGTTGTATTGGTCTATAACACAAGAATACAATTAAACTAGATTGAAGTGTGTAAAAGTCCAAGGGCATGAATATTTATCCAAGGCGCTGTAGCTGCTTCTATATCTAGAAGAGACTGTAGTACATTAAAGATGCAGCCAGGATTGCTCAATTTATTTTAAGTAGTGTCGAATCCGAGCCCCAGACACTTTTAACTGCCTGTTTACATGCAATGAAGTACAATAACAAATTATATTCTTTTTTATGACGACCAAAATAGCCTCGGCAACACGCTTCTAACATGTCATGTTGCTCAAAGCCCATCCTGTCATAGAGGCTTATCTCTGGTGTCCTTTTCTCAAGTGCAGCCTCAGTCAGGCTATCTTCTTACACCAAATAAATATTCAGAGGCTTCTGCTTGCTCAAGTTTGCTCACCAGCTCATTTATTTCTTTTAGGTGTAAAGTAGCCTGTCATTGTGTTGCGTTGCCATGGACGAGGCTTGGCGCGTGGAGTTTCGAAACGTGGGCTGCGCCTACTTCCCTCAGAGCAGAGTCGACTGCCACTACACACTGAGCTCGCAGCACAGCTGGGTCAGCAGTGACTGGATTGGGCTCTTTAAGGTATCGCTACCCTGACAGAAATCATAAAAACAAACAGAAACAGGTTAAGAAAGTCTGGAAAAGTGTATTATTTCGTGTCGCCTATTTCCAGGTCTGAAACTTTTTCCTGTGATCAAATAAAGAAAATTGGATTTCCTAACTGAAAAAAATATAAAAAACCGTAGTATTTTCACTGGATCGCATTTGAGTCCCTCGGCTTCAAGCATTTTTAATGCTTAATCCCTGTGTTGGCTTTTGACTTATTGAGACCCGACAGGTATTCCCATTCTCATTGAAGCTCAATACATAAGCCTTTGTGCTTGAGATAACAAATCAGGTTTCATATATATTGTTCTGAATCGTGATGAGCCATCTACTAGTATAAAAGATTTATCAGGGTTTAAAAGTTATGGTTTAAAAACTTTGATCATGCTACTCATATGTAGGATAGTCCTTTAATTAACTATATAGTATAAGCATGTTATACCCTCCATGTAATACTGTGTAAACAGTAGTATGAAAAAAGGCATAATATTTTATGCACTAAGCATCTTTTCAAGCTAGAATTTTCTCAGATCTACTAAAAACAGAAAAGAATAACTAAAGTTATATACACAGTCTGTTTTAGTGATTTTTAATCTTTTGAATCACTTTGTTTTGCAGGGTTGCATAAAAAGTATTATTGTGAATGCAAAGAAAACTACTTTGTATCTCTTTTGACTACACAAAAAGTGTGTTGTTAATTATCATTGAACCCCAACAACAACCGTTGTTTTCTTTTTTCTTAAAGTGACCGTAAGACACACTTTACATAAAAATGGGAAAAAATCAAGGAGCAAAAACATCTTAAAGAGTTTGACGCACCTTACAAATAAAGCTTGATTGAATGATTTTAATTACTTTAATAGCAGAATAAATAATTTCTGCTTTTCCAGGTACTGTAGTATATTTTTATATTTAAGTTCTTGTACAAATATATATTTTTGGTTAAAGTTGTCTCAACTTGAAACAACCTTTTCTGGAAATTACCAATAAATATTTTCAGTTAGGATTCAAAAAGGAATTCAATTGTAAAAATGTAATGACCTGGATGAAAGCCTGCATTTATTTTTATTAACTTCATAACTCTGTGTATGTATGCATATGTGTGTGTGTGTTTATGTGTTGTTGTGATTGGAAAACAACTTTTAGTGTTGTGTTTTCTGTCTTGTTTTATTGTTGTTTGTGTATTCATTTTTGTGACCTGTCAGCAGACTACAGATGCAAATTAGCTATTGCTCTAATCTGGTGCAGCACATCTAATGGTGACATTTATGTTTCGGTTTTACGTTGTTCCTTTTGAAATAAATTTCATTATAATTAAATTTGGAATAACAACATGTGCATGTTATCCTCCTCAGGTCGGATGGTCGTCAATGAAGGACTATGAAACCTTCGTTTGGGCTCTGGCCCCAGCCGATTATCAAGAGGGCACAGAGGTCAACTGCTGCGTGCACTTCCAGGGTACTCATGTCTGTGTATTTATTGTTCATAGTTTCAGTGAATCTCTACTAGGACAGCAGATCAGCACATAAAACCTTCAGCAGGAGATTGTTATTTCTATAAAATGCCTGTCATCGTTGCAAATCTCGTGTTTTATAGATGACAATGTTTGTTTCTGACTTAAAAGAGAATTTTTCCAGAAGAATAATAATAAGGAAAAAAAAAAACACATCCTGTGCAGAAGACAAATATCCTGCCTTGCTTTGTCTCCGACACAGAAAGCCTCTGTCATGGCGTGAATTCATTTCTGTACTAAGCAGGGGGTTGAGTAATGAGAACGACATAAAACAATGGCTTAAAGCCTCCTCTGCTGACTGCTGCTGTTGCTGCTGCTTCTCGCTGGACAATACACTGTTCACTTTGTGCTGTGTGTCGGAAGAAACTGGTCAGGGCGGTTCTCTGTGAGGAGCATGCCTGGAGCAGGTATGGGTCTGAGCCAATGTGCAGACTTCAGTGTGCAGTCTTCTTCTCATTCCTAATGAGAAGAAGAGCAAATAAAGAAAGACTTCATATCAACTGCTGTGATTTAAAAAGATGATTGCTTCTAGATTAACTTAGCTAATGCACATAACTCATAAACTTAGATGGTAACTCATTCAAGTCTGTTCTTTAGCATATAATTTAAAAAGCTGCCATTTTGAACAACTTATTGTATTATTATAGCATTATTTAATTTTTTTTAAATTAAAGTAGTTCTCAGCATGGGCATCGTTAGACCTGGCCTTCCGGGCTGAAGCTCTGGATATATGAATTTTAATAACCCCAGATCTTATAAAGGAAGACATGTAAAAGGGGTTGGAGGATATTCTTTAAATTTAAAAAAAAAATTTTTTTATCATGTTATGATGTTATTCCCTTCAAAAACATAACTGGAGTGTTGCTTTGATTCATATATGGGCTGCCTAAAAGCTTGCTGTGACAAAGACCTGCCTACTTCCATACCTCTCCTCCTTGGAGCTGCAGTTTCCAGCCAAACTTCCACCTCCCAGTGCCTTCCCCACTTAGCTCCTCCAGACTAGGACCAGCAGCAATTAGCATACAGCTGGTGGAACAGTGTGTCTCCTGAGTTTATTATATGAACTATTTTTCAGTCCAGTGCTCCTAAAAACAGTTGTTGAAGGTATAATGAGAAGCACTGCTGCAGTAGGGCTGGTGGTGGTTACAGGACGAATTTTTACCTCTTGAGCGACTGTTGTAAATAAAGTATTGCAATCTTTCTCTGATAATCGCTAACTTGTTAAAGAAGACTTTGTTTCATCACTTTCAGCCTCCTACCTGCCCAAGCCCAGCTCCCAGGAGTATGAGTTCATATATGTTGATGCTAAAGGGGAAGTGTGCTCCCGCAGCTCAACATTCACTTTCTGTGCACCGAAGCCTCTGGAAGACCTGGTGACCCTGGAGGACGAATCCCATGGTGAGGACGGAGGCACAGACATGCTGCTGGTAATACCCAGGGCCGAACTGCTGCAGGTGAGTCTGAGCATGACGACAACAATAAATAACACTGACGAGGCTCTGGGTTAGCGGATGCTTTTTAGAGCTGCATAATTAATGAGCGTAGAAAAAGGACATCCGTAGCTATAGCCCGGTTTCTCCCTGTCTCTTCTCAGAGTCGGCTACAGGAGTGTCTGCAGGAGCGCGCTGAGCTGCTGCGTGAGCAGGAGGCGGCCAAAAAGCAAAGGGAGAGAGACAGGGAGGACTACAAGAGGGAGAAGCAGCAATGGGACAGACATCGCAGAGGTTTGGAGCGTGAGGTCAGCAGGCTGAAAGAGGAGCTGGCGCAGGGCGATCAGAAGATTGAGGAGATGGAGATGAAGCAGAAGGTGGTGCATTTACCTTGATGGTCTCTCTTATTGTCCTACAGTTACGTTTCAGATGATGTTCAATTCATTTTCCTCACCAGATGCTTAGAGATCTTCAAAGCCTGACTTGAATTCTGGTATTTCAGGATGAAAAGGCTTTAGGAGATTGCTTAGCCCAGGAGAAAGCTGCTTTAATGGAGGTCAAGGCCGCAAAAGAGCAGCTAATCAGAGAGCTTGAAGAAGACATCAAAACACTGACACAAAGAGCCGTGGAAAGAGAGACAGAAGTGGAGAGGTTTGATTTTTTTTCAGTTTTTTTTTTTTTTTGGAGGGGCATCATAAATAGTTTTGAGCACCCATAGCCAAAAATCTGTGTTTACAGAATGAAAGACAGAGCCAAGAGGGCAATTGCCTTGAGAAAAGAGGAGGAGACTGAAAAAAAAGGCCTGCAGGTATTTCCCTCTTAAACCAATTCAGCGGTAAGAGTAAACTGGCATCTCTGTTGGTCTTTACTTTGATTTCTTCAATTTGGCCTGTTTGTTAGAACAAGCTGGATCAGACTGAAGCTGAACTCAGGAGTTTGTCTAAAGAGTTCCAGGTTCTCAGGAACTCCCTGGCCCAGAGAGACACCAGTGTCCTGCAGCTCCAGAACACCATCACCACTCTCACACAGAAACTCACCACTGCCCACAGGAAGGAGGTCATATATTTAAAGGAATAAACATGTTTGCACATTTGCAAAAGTTTGTACACTGTCAGGAAAAATTAGGAATTTGATTTGAGTCTCTTCCAAGTCTAAGTACCAAACAGATTATTTCAAGACTTTATTCCTTATCTCATTGCTTAGTAATTCTATCCATTCATCCATTTTTAATCTGTCATTTTTCAGTTTATCAGCCCATTTGTCCACCTATTTGTCCATCTCTCAGTCTTTCCATTTGTCTGTTCATCTATCCACTTCCTTACAATCAGATTTTTTTGTTTATGTTTTCATATTTGTGTATGTAGAAATGTTTGCCATAACCTGATAGTGAACTTTAAGATTTATTTTAATGGTGGATAAAGAAAGAGTTTGAAAAAGAATAGCATTTTCACCTGAAAAAACCTACACAAAGTGAAAGAGAAAATGTCTCTTTATTCTGGTTTATTTGGAAACTTCTGTCTTTACATTCGGATTTTTAATGCCACTCTTGTTAATGCTTAAAATGAAAACAACCTGCCTTTATATATATAAAAAACCAGCACCAGTATCTCAAATTACTTTCTGTTTTGCCACGACGGTAACCAGACATGTCCTTTTTGGCTTGCTTTGTCAACAGACTGAAAGTGAAGCATCACTGAAGGAGATGCGGAGCCTACGTGAGCGATTTCACATGAGCGAACGCACCGTTGAGGGTCTGAAGAGCGATCTAAGCTCGCTGGCAGCCCAAAAGGATCATGTGCAGGCCGAACTGCACCAGGCTCGAGTGCAGGCTGCCCAACTCACCATTCAGCTTGCAGATGCCAGCATAGCCTTGAGAGAAGGAAGAGCCAACTGGGCTCAAGATAGGCAGAGTCTGCAGAACGCTGCGGAGGTAATAGATTTACTCTGATTATGGAGTCTGTGGTTGACTCAGGACATTGCACGTTATTAAAGGAATCTAATTTGGGAAGCATTTCATACGTTGTGTGTGTCACATCCACAGTTGGACCAGGAACACTTGGAGAGACTCAACGCAGAGCTGCAGAAGACGCAAGAGAGGCTGCGTGAGGAAACGATGGAGAGGGTGAAACTGGAGGTTGAGCTTGGTAGAGAAAAAGATTGCAACCGGGTGAGTGAGAGAGAGAGAGAGAGACTGGGCATTATTGCAGTATTTTCTTTCAATGTAACAAGCACCTTGTGATAAAAAGTCCTTTCAGTCATGACACAAACAGGAGGTGTGTCAAAGGGGGGGAAAAAAAATTGTCACGTGAACTGCGTCGCCAGTTAACTTGTTCACACCCCATTTGTTGCTTTATGAAATAAATGATTCTGACATGTTCAATGCTGGGGGGGGGTTTTCACGGTGACTGTTCCACAGGTTCAGCTGAGTGAAACACGAAGGGAGCTGCAGGAGCTGAAAGCCAGCCAGAAGGTTGCACAGAGAGAGAAAGAGCAGCTGCGAGTAGAGAAACAGGTCAGAAGCAGAGGAGCTTCTTCTAATTGACATGTGTTTGAATATCACTATTCCTATAATAACAATGACTAAAACATTTTGCATGCTTCCTGTATCGTATAACTTGGGTTTTATAACAAATTCATACTGATGCAACAAGAATGTCGGGATGGTGCATATCCCAGGTGTTGGGGATCTTCTGTGTTGTTGTCTTCTTGTTATTGTGCTATATAAATTGTTTATAGTGCAATATAAAATGCTGGTTTTCAGGTCAGTCAGTGCTGCCGCTGTTAATGTGTCTGCAGTTTTTGTTGGCTAACCAGCTTCGCGTTTGCCAGCTGCAGACTCATTTAACAATCGCAGCTGTATGTGTTGCTCCAATCAAAGTACATGAAACAAAGATTTTGATATTTAGTGCATCAGAGGAGTTCTATTTATATTAAATGATTTGTTTTGTTTTTGTGTGCGTGTTTATTGCGCGACAGTTTCACGTGACTTCGGTTTGACGATGCCCGATATCATCCCGGATATAAGGGTAATGCTGATGGAGCCCTGCTTGAGCTTGTGATGTGATCCATGTAATTTCTGCCACAGGAGTTGATGGAGTACATCTGTCAGCTGGAGCAGAAGACGGGAACAGTGACCACTGCCAGGTGGGACGCGGCTCCAATTGCTTCTACAGGTAAATTGAGCTGCACATCAATCTACTGTATGCCCTGCAGATGTGAACAATAAAAGTGTCATCTGCTATCAGAGAGGAGGAGCACTAAATATCACTCGACGTGGCTTCTGTTGCGTGTGATGAGAGCGGTTCTGTGAGCGGAAACTTGACCTCCTTCTCTTCACCAACTAATCTTTCTGGCAGGGCGTCCTGAGACTGCGCTATCCGACTCTGAGGATGAGAGCCCAGAAGCTTTGCAGATCCTCCATCCGCCAAGATCTCTGGGTCACTACAGCCTTTGCGAGCAGGGCCAGCCTGACTCCCTGCTGCTCTCAACCCCCGCCGTCGCCCCGCGGGACACGGACAGGAGTGCTGTGGTCATCAACCAGCCCGCCCCGCTCTCCCTGACACACCAGGCCAACGCCGACACTCTGCCTCACAGCTCTGATTCGGTGAGACGCGCTATCAGAGCCGTTTGCTGTCACCACGGTGTAATTATATGTGATAGTGAAAATGAGCTATGGCTTCCAACTAATAGCCATGCACACCAGTTAAACGTGAGCAGTGGGTCGTTTGATATAGACATTATCTC
Organism: Alfaro cultratus; assembly: GCA_903066825.1. NCBI lineage: Eukaryota > Metazoa > Chordata > Actinopteri > Cyprinodontiformes > Poeciliidae > Alfaro > Alfaro cultratus. The sequence continues at coordinate 6,361 of CAEFZX010018917.1, read as the reverse complement.
ATGGACGCAATTAGGCCGCTAGTTGGCAAGTTATTCGACTGTAATAGGTGCTGGAAAGATATGAGTTAACTGCCTGACTCCTGTTCTATGTGTGTGTGTGTTTGTGTGTGTGCTTTACGCCGGCATTTAGGAGGAGGAATCTGATCCAGTCCTGCAGGGAAGCAAAAACTCTGAAGAGGAAACGGCACTTCTGTTGCCTGAGTACAAGGACACATTTCTCAGGTAGCAAATACTCATGACCTACACACAGAACATAATGTAGCAAATAAAGAACTCTCTTTGAATCATTTTCATTTCAGTACCCGAGCAATTGCAAAATATATATATACTTTTTGTATTGTAAATCCGTTACCTAAATCATGGTGTTGTCATTAGTACGGTGACACTACAGTTCAGCCCAAAATTATTCATTCGTTCGTCAGATTTAGGTTTAAATTAATATGTTAAGCTTACCCACGTGTTTCTGCTGATTGTAAGTCATATTAACCATTTGGAGTGGCCAAATCACATTACCAACTTTATTGTGATTAGGGTGGACAGCACAAGGCCTTCCAGCCCCAATGACTCGCTCGTTGCCAAAATAATCACAATACCGATCTCAAAGCATGCCAAATGCTGGTCAGCAATTATGGAAAGGGTTTGATTGCTGTAATGTCGATAAAGACTTTGCCATGGATTATTTAGAAGGGTAAAAAGATTTTTTGAAATTCCATATTAGAATAAAACATAACTAAAAACGGGTAAATAATTAAAATATATATATATACTCTTTTTACATTGTTTTATTATTTTTTAGGTATACCTGTGTCATTTTTGATTGCGAAACAAACTTTTTAGTTGAATGAAAATTATTTTATATCTAAATAAGCCAGGAGTATGAATAATTTGGGGCTTAAGCATACGTTAAAGTATAACTACTTAAACTACTAACCAAAACTTTGTGACAAAATTTCTTCAAACTCAATCTGAACCCCTGAAAAATTAATTCGGCAGAAGGATTTACTCTCATCATCCCCACAGACTGCTGAAAGCAGAGGTCTGATTTAAAATTTGTTAAATTTAACAGAAAATATCAACTGTGGAGGAGTTCAACCAGTGCTAGTCAAGCACCTGTGGGATGGTCTGGACCGTCGTGCCTTATAAATTGAGGTCCCACTTCACTGGTTAGAGGACTTAATTTTCTCGTAGTTTTTTTGGGAACCCACCATAACAGGTTTGATCACCACGCAATTAGACAGGCAGTCCCATTCTTAAGCCTGGTCCTTGTAATTCATCAAGAAATCCTTCAACAAGTTGAGAGAGTTGACAATTTTATGTTGAAATTTGTAATTTAAAGAAGTGATTAAGTAAGGTCCTAGGAAGCATGAGGATACCCTCCTGTCATGCACACTGCTTTTAATAAACTCCAGCAGCGTCTTTATGTGGTTTGTGCCAACAGGACAACTCTGTAAATCAGCCTGCTTTAGATGTAAACCTTAATAAGAAATATCATATTTTGACCTGAGAAGCAGAGGGTGAAAGCATAAAATGTTTCCAGATCAATGTGTACGTTAATTGTGCTGATTAAACTCACAGCATGCACCTAAACGCTGTCCGCCACTTTGCATCTCTGTCCTCGCAGAGGACCGGTTGCATGTGGATTTCAGAGCTTGCGAATGCACACATGCATATGCAAGTGGTTATTTATGGCGACGGGGGAGCTGTGGCCTGGAGATGGAAGCTTTGAATATGTGGTCATAAATGAAGTTGAGTCAGGGTGAAGCGGGGGAAACTGTCTGAGACAGAGGTGAGGCGCTGGAGGGGAGGCAGGATGGGAGGACGAGGAGACAGAGAATGTGACAGGAAGCTGTAGCAATGATTTACCTGAGGGGTGTACCTCAGTCACGGGCCAATTTTCAGCATCGTTAAGGCTCTCGTTCTCCCACTAAGCCACTCCTGCGCTCTGGCCTCTGCTTTCGACCGCAATGTGTGTCTTTTTTCCCCCCCTGTTTCTAACACAAACACACACTTATTCACACTCTTGTCTTGTGTCTTCCTGCAGCGATCTGGCAGACACCTCGCTATGGTGACAGGCGGATATCCAGCCAAGACAACAGAGAGCATTCACAAAGCAGGAAGGGACTTTGTTTTCCAGCTGCGTCGACTAACAAGCACATAAACAGCACATTATAAACGCAGGACACAATGTTATATGCAATTACTCTGTATCTGCCACCAACCTTGTCTCCCCGTGTCGCCCCCCCATCACCCCATCCTGTAGACTCTTGTGTTATTGCCTCGGCCGTGCCAACAGTGGCAGGTCAATGCCGTGTTTATGACTCACAGAAGACCGTTGCTCAGCGTGAAGCTGCAGGAATTTTTGGGGCCTGGCATTTGAGAGTTCGCAGGCGGGTAGCAGAATGATTTCCTTTGAATCATTGCTGTGTCGAGAGCTTTACGACGGATGTAATGTCGTTTTTATGGCGATTGTGATTAGGAGTCACGACGGGCTCTGTAATTATGATGTTTTGTGTAGACTCGGCTCTGCGGGAAATCGTGGCAAAGCTCCGTTCCAGCGTTAAATCCTCCGCCTTTGGTTTGGACACTTTTCATGGCAGCATAAAGATACTCCACAGCGCCGTTGATGAGGGGAAAAAAGAAAAAATATATGGCAATAATGTAGGCTTATAACGTCATATTTCTCCTCCCTTTATTCAGACCTAAAATTTGATATGCACTTTTTATAGCACAAAATCACAGATGATTCATGCAGATACAGTTAGGGTGATTTAGGCTTTCTTATATGGACAGTGTTTAGAATAAGTAAGCTTATTAACGGCTGCGAAGGATAGATGCACCAAGCAGTTCTCTACATGTCATTGTAAAACTCACATGCTTTTTAGATCAGCTCAAATCTTTTTTTATTGATTAACAAACTACAATTTTGCCTTTGTAATCACAAAAGATGCTTGGTTGTTATTTTGCTGTCTTGTTCTTATAGCTTAATATACAGTCATCCAAATTTGTGCCTAAAATACTAAACTTACTGTCAGCATTAGGTTTTTCCTCCTACCTTTATACTGCCTAATAAAGAAAACTGCTGCCTCCCTTTTTAATCAATATTGTATCCATTTTTCATGGTTTCCTGTTTTAAAATTAACTTGACTTATGCTGCGAGTAAATTATATCCAGCTTTAGTTTGAAGACACCAAGTTCATTCAGTGTAGCATAAAACAAACTTTCCGAGCTTGCCTAAGAAAATTTGCTAACTTGATGCTTGATTTTTATCTGCTGTACTTGCACCCTCTTTTTACTTTGGAGGAGTTTTAGGTGAGATATTGATACATTGAGACTCTGTTTGTTTGGCGTGTGTTTTTCATGATTTTACAGAATCTAAAATTGTGTGTTGCGAGCATATTTTGTCTACATTTCGGTGTTTTTACTGTCTGTTTTCAAAGGCAGAAAATTTGGTGTTGAGGGTTTAACCATCACTAAACATCGGTGCTAATCAAAGGGAATGATACCTTCTGATTATGCTTAAGTCACAGTGTTTTGCAAAAATATTCATAGCCATATATGGTTTTACAAAATTGTTACAAATGGAGATTTTAAAGATTGCAGTGGGGTTTTTTTATGTATTCTTATACCCCTAAATAAACTTAAAGAGCAACCAGTTGCTTACAGAAGTCACTCTCAGTATAAATACAGCTGTCCTGTAAAGGTCTCAGAGGTTTGCTAAATATGTATTCATGTGGCAGGCGGCCACAGTCAAGTCCAGATCTCAATCTCTGTGTGACACTGAAATGCAGTTGGTTGCACTCGATATAAGTTGGGAGTATCAGAGAAAATGGAGGTGAATCTAGCTTGTCCTGCCCTACCACATAAAAATGCAACAAAATACTTTAAAGTTAGTAATTGTAACAGGACAGTAGAAAAGTTCAGTGAGTTATACTTTTGGAAGACGCTGTAGTTGTTAAATAATACTAAAAACTTTAATGCGCAGAGGACTATTACTGTCAGAGAAGAAATGGTCTGTTAACATCTTTTGTCACTGTGGCATTGAGCAGCATTATCCAGTTAAGCGTATAAAGAAGTTTAAACCATTATAAAGTTTGCTGTTTATCTCAGATCAAAGCACACAAAATCTGTTTTCCTTGTTTGTGCTTGGAGGGTCGTGTCTTGATGAAGTTTTACGTCTGTTTTCAACCACTGAGACTGTTCTGCAGCACACCGGAGATTAGCTCCAGTGGCTATTTTTTTTTATTTTTTTTCCTTTTGAAGTGTTGTGTGTGAAGGTTATCCTACATGTACACCATCGTGTATTTCTGTTATCCCGGACATTTTGTCCTGTCAGGTTTGTGTTGGGCTCATTATAATAAAATTTGTCAATAACTAGGGCGTATGACTTTTCTTTTCCCCTCCTCCTGGACAAAGATTATCCTGATATTTTGATCCTCACATGACATTTCACTGGTAATTAACTATCCAATTTCTTTGCACACAGTTATATAGCCCTATTCCCCTTTTGGTTAATTGCCTGTTTCGTATACATTTCTCATTCTGAAATTCCTCTCCTTTCATCCTTGGCTCCCCTCAGGGCTGGCCTCGTCATCATCTTCCTCATTGTGCCTTCCCGCTTCTCTGCCAGCTTCCTGCTCTCTGTTTTTAAGGTCTCCTCCTAGTCCCCCTCCCTCCTACGCAGCCTCCATCTTAAGTCTGGGGTGACGATAGCTAATTATAAAATCAATGATGCTGGGCTGCCTAGTTTACAGCCCCCTCTAAAGCCTTAACTGGGAAATCACTGTGGGATTGATGACTCCCTCACTCTTTATCTCTTTTAATTAGAAATGTAAAAGATATGAAGACCCAGAGGCTAGAACACATCTCCTAGTTTTTATGACCCTCGACACCTCCATGTCCAGCGCTCGGTACCCTTCCCCAAATTTCTCCCTGCCACCTTCTTCTCTTCACCTTTTCTCCTCCCTTCCCTTGTTTGTTTCCCCTACCTCTCTCTTGGCACACCCTCTGCTCCCACCTAAGTTTCCTTTTTTTTTTCTTTTTTTTCCATCACCTTCTCCTGTAGTAAGTCTACCTTTCTGCTCATAAGGGGAGGGAGGAGGTATTAAATTTATGGCTTTTCCACTTGAAAATGTTTCTCACCTCCTCTTTACCTCTTCTTTCTTCTCTCGACTGATTTCCAGCTACCTGCGGATTCTCTGCATTAGTGACAAATATGGAGCTCGTCTCATTTTGTCAGTTTTGACCCAAGAAGGAGTCAAATGGTAAAATATGTGCTATTTCACAATTCTGCCCTACCCCTAACTTAAAGCATTGTGTATATAGGAAAACTTCAGAGAGGCATACAAACTGTATAAATGCTTAGAGCCGCCTCAGGACTGTAGGCCAAGGTAAATTAAATTCACACTGGACAGGTTTACAGATATATTTAAAGCAAAATGAAGGTGAAAGTGTTCGACTGCTGCTGCAGCCTGACTATGTCAGACCTACAAGGACCAAAATCCATGTTTGAATAAAACTACCTGCTTATCCTCCCTTCCCTTGTTTGTTTCCCCTACCTCTCTCTTGGCACACCCTCTGCTCCCAGAGCAGAGGGTGTGCTCTGGGTGCTCTTAAAAGTGAGAATGCCACCCATTCTCACTTTTAAGAGAATGGGTGGCATCACAGAAATTAATTATAACCCCTATAAGATCAGCCCGAACTAATTGAAACTACTCTCATTCCAGATGCCCTGAAAGGTTACTGACCTATGTCTATTTCCCCTTTTGAATATAAAATTTTTGAAAAACTAGTTGCTCACCAATTGCGACAGCATTTACATTGTAATGATCTGTCCAATAAATTTCAGTTGACTCCTAATCATAGTATTAAAAGTCATTAATGACACTCTTACATTGTCTTCGTGGAAGTTAAATCTGTTCTGGCATTTTGGTGTCTTAACTATGACACTTTTCTGAAATGATGGGGGGCATCAGCTGGTTTACCGCTGCAAATACCTTACTGTCCTCTCTTTATATTTTCTTGTGTCTTCCTGGGCTTGAGTCATTGAGGAAGCAACTGTTCTCACCATCCACATGTGTTCTGCTCCTCAACCCAGAGTTCATCTGTTGAGACATGTTTTTCTCTTGGTTGATGCCGCCACAAAACTCTGCTACTGACATTATTTCCGCATACTTTTCTTCAACATTGAAAGTACTCCTGGTCAATTGTTTGAGGGTTTTTCTTTTCAAGCCACCACTCGGTTACAACAGCTTGCCGCTCTTACGTTTTTTTAATTTTTTACATTGATTTCAGTTGTAGAAATTGAAAGAATTATTGCGAGCTCCTAGACTAAACTGAGGTGAGAAAGGGAAAGTTGCAAAAA
>CAEFZX010018914.1:0-38087 GCA_903066825.1 Alfaro cultratus | reverse complement strand
TCAAGTGAATGTAAAAAGTACAGTGCAGTAAAGTACTCGTATAAGTACTTTTCCCATCCTACAAATTACTAAAGTAAATGTAACTAGTACTACTCACCTCTGAACGTAGATAACAAAATTATTATTATCCTGATGTTGAACTCAATCATCACTTGGCTAACATTATCTGTATCTAACTCCCTGTTTGGAGAAAAAACTGTGCAGTTATTTGTCTTTTTCTGTTTTGCTGCTTTAATTCTAACACACACCGGCCTGCTGGTCTGCACAGCAGACATAGTTCTTCTTTAAAGGAGAAAATAAATGTTTTTAGAAACATCAGTGAACAGTACCAACACCGTTCAGAGTGCGAAGAGACAGTCAGTTATTTTTCATTGAAAGGTTTAGACTTTGTCGTGTCTTTTTATATATTTTCCAACTCTGAAATAGTTGTTCTTCTATACCAATGATCACTTAGTCATTTATTTTTCTGTTTCTATGCTGGCAGGACAAAGTTAATATTTTACATCTGGTGTAAAACATTAGCTGTTGGATATTTTATAATATCTAAATCTTTATTTTTCCTGTAAAGGATGGAGAACTACAGTGACGACGATGACTCTGCTACAGTCAGTGTCAACAATGCCAAACATTCTCTTACATGTAAGTGACTCTATACATATTTTACGTTTTATGAGGATTAAAAAGTAACAATATTACCCAAAAGCATTTGATACATTTTTATTCCCTCTGTAGGAAGTTATAGTTTAACATGGGCTGTATCAGGAGTTGTTTTTAAACCTTGAGCCTTAATCTTTTTGTATGATCTGAGAATTGTGCAATACAAATAAACTTCATTGATTGATTAATCAGTAACTTATTGATCCCATTGTTTTTTGTTTTTTCAGCTGAAGAAGAAGTGGAGTCATCAACACTCCGGCACTCGTTTCTGTTGTTGGTGTGTTTGGGCTTGCTTTGTTCTGTACTGACTGCAAAAATCGTCTACAGTGAGTTTCACTTCAACAGAATACATTTTAAGTAGTTTCCTGAATAACAAGTATTCAGAGGGTTAAAGCATTGGGATGCAAGCGTTTAGCAATAGGAGGAGTTCTGAGGGTTGACAAAAAGTCAGGGACACTGAAGTGTTGCCAAGAATCAGTTCAACTTAATGCTGCCCAGCTTGAAACCCGTCAAAGTGTTAAAGATTTTATGGAAGAGCTGAAGGCGTAGTTGAGGACGTGCACACGTTTCATCATTCAATATCTATATGCTCCCACTAGCTCAGTTTATAATATTAAATAAGATCAGCTCCCATAATTACGCGGATGATACTCAGCTCTACATTACGATGTCACCAGGTGACTCTAAATCCATCCAATCACTGAACAGATGCTTAGAACAGATAAATGTGTGGATGTGCCAAAACCTTCTCCAGATGAACAGAAAGAAGACTGAAGTTATTACTTTTGGACCTAAAGAGGAGCGATCTAGAGTCAATGCACAGATTCAGTTATTACAACTAAAAACTAGCGATCAGGCCCGAAACCTGGGAGTACTCTAACCCTAACCCTGGATTCTTTTGAATACATGATAGCAGGATTTCTGCTGTTTTGAGTTGGCCGGGCATATCAACAAATTTGTGATGGATTTGGGCAAACAAGCAAACACTCAGATTGACATGTTGTAAGAAAGAAGCTCAAGTTGGTTGCAATCTTGCATGCAAATTTTGAACTAAAGCTCACTAACAGGATGGAATTGATCTTTGAGAAGTTGCTAGTTGGTCCGGCGGCAGCGCCATATTAATTTGGATGATTGAAATCTACAGAGAAGAATTGGTGAGACTCTATGGTAATTTAAAATCTACCCAACCTAAAGCATTTTGCCTATTTTGTATGAATTGGCTTCCTGGGTCAGCCTGGCTGTCTGTCTATCTCAAATCTCCTGGAAGATATGTAAACAAAAGCATCTTTCCCATCTCCTCTCTCTTCAGAAGACAATTACTCAAGGACTTGTGCTTAGATAATACCACCTTATCATATACCGCAAGAACTGTTCACAGACGTGTTACATTTCATGGCCACGCATACACAATCCCTGATGTCACTGCTTTCACTGGCTCTGCTATATTAATGTTGCTACATGTGCCTTTTCCTGCCCTGCCCATCTGTATAGTTCATTAGTTTTAGAAATTATGGACTTTTAGAAACTGTGGAGTACTCACTATTTTCTATTATACTTTTTAGATTATTATGCAGAGAAACTCTTATTAGTTTTTCCAAAGAAACTCATTCTGACTGATAAATTATGGAGTACTTATAATTATCTTGCAGCCCAGACAAGGAATTGGAATAAACTCATAATCCAGAGAAACACACATAGAGAAACTACTCATTGCCTTAGATCAACATTATCAGGAAAATAATCAAGAGAAACCCCTTCTAGTTTGTAAATCACAAACTACTTATTCTTAACTTATCCTAACAATACTGTCTAATATACTAATAGTGTGAGAGGAACTGAACATTTTGATGCTCTCTGATACAGATAAATTCACTGACATTCTGACTAATTTGTGTGTTTTTATAGTGAGTGTGATGACGGCCAATCAGCAGGAAAGTATCAGAAACCTTACAAAAGAAAAGAGGAACGAAAGATGATGAAGAACCAGATTGAGGAGGTGATCCGAGACAGACACCTGAGCCTAGTAAGAGCAGGGCTTAACCCAGAGAGGCTTACTCAAGACAGAGAGGAGCTGAACAAAGAGAGAGAGACTGGCTGAAGAAAAAGATTGATGAGCTGAGCTTAGAGAAGGAAGAGCTGAGCAAAAAGAATGACGAGCTGAGCAATGAGAAAGATGAGCTTAATAAAGAGAAAGACAAGCTGAGCGAAGACAAAAAGGTGCAGAGCCAAGAAAAAGATCAACTGAACAAAGAGAAAGACAAACTGAGCAAAGAGGAAAAGGATCTGAAGAAAGAAAAAAAGGATCTGAACAAAGAGACAGAGAAGCTGAGAGAATTAAAAGACGAGGAAGAGAACCGGTGCAAAGACAGAGATGCTCTGAAAAACTTTTATGATGCCCTCATGAAATTTGACAATTTTCCAGTACATGATTTGTGCCCAGTATGGAGTAATTACATTTCAAACTCTCAATTATTCTTTTTTTTAATTTTTATAATACATTTTAAACAGTTTTACAAAACATACCAAACTATTATTATCACAGGTAGAGTACTGAAGGTCACTTTTCTGACAACAAAGTGAGCCAGTAAAATTGATTCATTAGCAGCAGATTAACAGCCAAGTTTTGATTTCAGAGAATATTGTTTTTGTTTTTTACTGAACCCTGTGGTATGCCACTTCTGACTAGAATATTGTAATTTAATCACCTTCCAATATTGATCTGCACTCTACATTTAAAAGCTTTGCCTCAATAATTTTGACAATTAAAATATTAAATAAGTAAACGTGGATTTCTTTTAGATATGTATATATATATTCTTGAGATTATTTTACCAAAGTTTCACTTTATTCTGCTCTTTCCCCTTGTCTAGTGAGACCAAAGTGCCATCATTGCACGAAACACGAGAAATCCTACAAGGGACACTGCTACTATATTTATCCATATGACGTAGGTTATGCAAACTGGGACCGAAGTCGACAGTTGTGTAAGATTGAAGGTGGAGACTTGGTTGTAATTGATGATCTGGAGGAGCAGGTAAAATATAACGCCACCTCTTCTCTTGAAGTTTAAAGCTAATCTGGAAGTTTCTGAAAAATTGATCACTCAAAAATACTGAATAACATGCACTAATTGAGTCAACGTCTCCTAATTATAATTTTATTTAAGTGAGAGTAGAAAAAAGAGGAGTAAGTGTTACTTCAATCCATAAGGATTTTTTAATTAGCAAAAATATCTTTTCAGGTCATTTTAATTCTTTTCAATATCTGGCAATTGAGATAAAAGGCCATAAACTAACTCTGATTCTAACTCTGTACAAAACCTCAACATATGTGGAAAACGTCTTTATTGACTTTATTGAGCTTTTATTTCTTATATGCACCAATTATGACGGTTTAATAATTGTGGGAGATTTTAACATCCATGTTGACAAGCCCAAAGACAGAGAGGTCTTTATAGGTCGGCCTAAAACATTAATCCTGTCAACATTATGATGTTGATTGTTTCAACACTTGAGAAAATGTAATGCTTCAATTTTTAATTGTGTTCTATGATTTCATATTTCTGTGTATTTTGATATAAAGCTCTTTGAACTGCCTTTTTGCTGAAATGTTTTATACAAATAAACGTGAATAATAGCTCGAAGTAAAAAAGATTTACGACAATCTAAAATAAAATTTGTTCACAGGAATTTATCAACAATCACACCAAACAATACGATTCTGATAACCATGGATACTGGATAGGGTTACGTCACTTTCAACATAATTGGTCCTGGGTTGATGGACGTAGGAACTTTCTTGAGTAAGAACCATTATCTAAAAATATGTATATTTGAAGCTGCACTATGTAACTTTTCTAGAAAATATCTTTTTACATATTTGCTGAAGCTGTTACCATGTCCTACCAATATGGCATCAGACAGATAATACTTGAAAGAATTGGGCTCCTCTTCCTTCTCCCAGTGCTTGAGTGCCAACGAGAAACAACCAATCAGAGCCTGGAGGCGGGTCTTAGCGCTGTCAGTCACTATCTAGTGTGGCGTCCCCTTTATAAATTTTAATAAAATATTGTCACACGGACGTCACCATGTTGTATATGCTGCTATGCATTCTGTCCAGCCAAAACAGAGTGATGAGTAAATGTCACTGAGCGAGTTGAAGTCAGTGGGAATGTAGAAATCACAAGAGGTAATGAAAATGAGGAGAACCAAACGGAGGAAGAGGGCAGACATAGGAGCTGCTGGTGTTTTGCTGCTGCCTTCATAAACAATGAATGACCATTCCTCTGGTCAGACTGGGTGATCTGGTAAGTAGTTCTGTAGCTCTGTGTCCGGTCTGGTAACAGCAGTTTTGGGTCTGGGCTTCTTATGGTCAGATTGGTGGTTTTACATTCACTATCAGCAGCAGTTTAGCCCTGCTAGCATGTCAATTAGTAATAGCGCTGTTAGTGTTTCTCCCACCGTCTGTAGCTCTGTGTGGTGTGATAACAGCTGCTTCAGGTCCGGTGTCGGTCTAGTCAAATCAGTGGTTTCACATTCAGTGCTGGTGGCAGTATAGCTCTGTTAGCATTTCAAAGAGCGTCCAGCTCCGCCTATCTAAGTACAGCATTTATTTTTAGCTTGTGAAGGTAAGATCACCTGTTAGAGCCTTTGTCAGTTTGCTCATATAAATGACTCAAAGTCTTCTGGAGAGAAATGTTGAGAGCACAAATGTAGGTTTTTCGGAAGTTGTGTTCAGGTCCAGCTCTTTCCCTTTTTTTCGTGTGGGAAAAAGGGAAAGATCCAGATTCACCTCAGTTTGTTTTTTTAAATTACAGCAGATAGTGACACAGAGTGGCATTATCTAAAATTACACCAGTCAAATGCAATATGATAAACAACGACTCAGGTAAAGTTAACCTTCCTGTGTTTGCTTCAGTACAGAACGGACCAAAATGCGTCATCAACCCATTGGGTAAAAAATGGCCTGCATGGGTGAAAAATATAGAAAGATATTCATCTTGAAGTTATTACCAGCTTTGGCATATCACAAACAGCAATTGTTTAGTTAATAGGAAAATTGCAACATATGTAGGCCAACGTGTTCAACTAATCCTGGGTCACTTCAAGTAAAAATGTGACTATATTTTCCACAAGCTTGTAGAAGAGTTAAATATACTGAGTGACGACGACTCCAGGATCTCCAGGATTTCTTCTAAAACCAAACCTTGGTGGCCTTCACCAATCCAAACAGGACTGCTGAAGGCCTTCATTGGTTAAGTCAGGTGATCAAGATAAAACATCTGATTTGCAAAAAGTGAAGACTTCTGTTCAGAGGGATTAATAATTTTTAGACTTTATCATTGGAAGTAGGACTTTATGTTGGATTTAAATAAAATATTTTTGCTACCTTGGGATTATTTACATTTTAAATTTTTGTAGTGTCATTTATTCCATTTATGGGGTTGAATAATTTTAGATTCAACTGTAAAAACAACAAGGACATTTAGGATGCGGCGCAGGTCTGAAGCGCTCGACCCGTGTAGACGCCTCAGTCTACGCAGCTGTCACAGGTTTGAGTCCCGACCTGTTGACCTTTCCCTCTTTCTCACAGCCCACCTTCCTGTGCAGTCGAAGTCAAATAAAGATCATTAGAGCCAAGCAAGTCCTTTCAAAAAATTTGATCTTTAAAATCCAATCTTCCAAGTTTGTAAAACGGCTTTCATTTCCTTTGAGTCTGACGTCTTTTCAAGTGTCTTCATTCATATAGAGACAACAACACATTTAGATGCTGTCAGTTTGATGTCAATAAGCTGCTGTACCATTTTTATTTTATAAATGTTCTGAGGTTCATGTTTCTGTCTTATAGGTTCTGGATTAAGGGGACTCCCCATACTTCAGGAGCAGCACTGCACAGAGAGCTGGAGAGCAGAAGACAAAATGGAAGCATACAAATTCATCTGTGAGCGTCTGGAGATTTCTGGGCCCTTTAGCTAACACTGTTCTCTTAACGCTTCAGTGAGGTTAAATTTCAAATTGTGATGAATCTCATGAATAAAAACTCAATCTCTGAAAGTTAAGTTTTAATTTACAGTTGCTATAGTTCTTCTAACATGGCAACTGAGATTCTGTCTGCAGTCACTACTGTAGGTTTGTTTTCATCCATGGAAGCACCGGCCCATTTATTGTCCATCCTAATCTGGTTCTCACAGTACAAGGTCCATTTCTGACACAGTTGATTGTCTGCAGTGGTTCCATTGCTTTGGGAACGTTTGCTCCACAATGAGCAAGCCAACTTCCGCTTCGAACCTTTACATCTTCCAGATGTGGCCAGATGTTAACATCCTCCTGAAAGGGAATATTCTCTTTTTTTAGAACTTAAATTTTATTCATTTTTACACAGCAATTACACAACCATACATCAGCAATAATTAACACAAGTTTTTCCATGTGGCAATATGTGAAATAAATTTGTTACACTTTTGCAGGTAATTAAACATTTTTAAAAATAGGAAGTATGAAAGAAAGAATCTGACTGATGTTTTACTCTAATTCTGATGTTCATTTCACTCCTAAATGTGATTATATTGCTCTCTGTTCTTTTCTTTTTATATTTAACAGTCATGACGTCTGTCTGTGAGTGACACGGTGGCACATGATAACTGAAGCCACTCTAAGTATAAAATCAAATGTTTTATGCCAAATCATAATAATAATATAAAAAAAATGTTCTCTTATTTTTTAGTCTTCACAGAGCAGGAGGCAAAGAGGTGGGTGAACAGCAATTTACTTACATGTGAATATTGTTTTCACCCAACCACAAAGATATAATAATTATGTGATCTGAATGTCTTTTAGTTTGTAATGTTTACAGATGTTCTGCTTATGATCCCATAAATCTGACACATTTTGAAGCTCTTGCTGTCTTGTAGTAAAGTGGAAACGATTGTAAATTTGAAGTTAAATCACTTCTGATTATTTTATTCGTTTGGTGATTTATAGTTTTTACAGTTTTACCAGTTGTAATTGTGTCAGTTTGAGACAGGCAGCTGACGTGGCCACCAGAGGGAGCCACACACACAGTCTTCTCTTTCTGCTGACCAGTTTTTAAGTAGAAGAAGTTTTGTCTGCCAAAGATCCATCAAATTCACCTGGATATTTAAATAACTGTAGACCTGTTTGGTTGGTCTTGTGTCATTTTTATAAACTTTTATTTGTTTCATTTAATGTAGGATTTCACGATGCATTTCCGCTTAATGGCTTTAAACAGCTTTAGGCCTAAATACATTTATTATCTGGTAATCTTTCATCCATCCATTTTTTAAAAACTTTTTTAAGGGAGATTGATTGATTGTTCATTTAGTTTGTTTTATATTTTCTTTGTCTTTCATGATTCAGTTTGTTTCCCATATTATCAGCTTTCTATCATTTTGTTTTTTGTTTACTTTTCAAACATATTTACTGAAGTAAATAAATATAAAAAATATCTACGTTTGTTTAATCTTTTTACTAAATGCTGTTCATTGCATTTTATGATGTAAAACCACTGACCTGCTTTTTTAAATATTGTGAGCTTATTTCATACTTTAATGAATCTTTTTAGTGTCTACAGAGATTTTCTGGACATCTGTGAGATAAACCTAATATTTGATCTGATTGATCTACTTTTTATCACAAGACTGAAACACGGAAATCCTGCTGATGACGTCAGCAGGGGGGCAAACATTTAATAATCGATCTCTCTTTTTTTTTTTTTTTTAAATCCATACTTTAGATGAAGTCAAGCTGAGTGACGCGGCGGTCAGAGTTCATTTGACGCTGTAATTACCTGCAGCGGGGACTAAAGGTGAGTCATGAGCGAAGTCCAGCTGGCCAATCAGCGCGCAGGATCGACTCCAGGAAACGCGGTTGTTCTCCAGCACCTGCTCAGCCTGAAGCGGGTCAAACAGCTGCTCCACCTGAGACAACAACTGGCTTTCTGACCGGGACAGTGGCGCACAGCAGCGATGGTTTGCGGAGGATTCATTTGCACCAAGAACGCGCTTTCTGCGCTCAACGTCGTTTATATTGTGAGTAGCTCTGACGAAATAATGCAGTTTATCTTTGGGAGGCGGTGAAAGACTGGAAAATGGCAACCGGGCTGTTACCAGGTAACAGGGGTTTTACCTGCTGTTATTATTCCAAGAAGTCATAAAACCAGGCAGCAGCTGATCTTCATGTTCCTGTGGTTCTTTATTAATGTTGTTAAACATGAACAAAACTGACAAAAACTTAAAAAAAACCCTGAGCTTTACATTCAGAGTCAGAATATGGCGTCATGTTTAAGATTAAACTCCTCTGGTTTTCTGGAGTAAGCAGGAAAAGCTACTAGGAAACAGTAAAGATCAAGGAAATGTCTGCTTCATTGGAATCTGTTTTGTTGTTGTTGAATATTAAAAAATATTAAAAAATGCAAAAACACCAGGTTCAACATGTGTGAGGATTTAATTAGAGAAAGAAGCTAATATTTATAGCCACACCTCTAAATGTCAGTTGAAACCTTTGAGTTGAATGACAGTCATAATGAAACCCATAACAGTGACGTCACAGTGACGTTGCTGCCCATCAGTTAGTGGGAGCAGCGGCTCATGGAAGCTGCTCTGTTTTAAATAAACACACCTATAAAATTCAGTTTATGTGGATATGGGCAAAAAGTTCAGAGGTTGTGACAAACAGCCAAAATGAAACTGTTCGCTGTGCAGCTGCACAATGAGAACAAACTAAACCACACAGATGAGAGGGAAGCTTGTGATGACGAGCCGGTTGTCTCACCAGTTTAGGTGAGTTTTAAGGTTTGATGGTGATAAAGTTGTACCAACATGTGATTCCATGTTGGTTGTACCATTCCATCAGTAACCATGGTTACTGTTGAATACAGTAACCATGGTTACTGATTCTGATTACTGTTTCTGCTGACGTTAAAGCATCTCAGCTTCCTGAGAAGATGGAGGCGCTGGAGGCTTT
Organism: Alfaro cultratus; assembly: GCA_903066825.1. Classification (NCBI taxonomy): domain Eukaryota; kingdom Metazoa; phylum Chordata; class Actinopteri; order Cyprinodontiformes; family Poeciliidae; genus Alfaro; species Alfaro cultratus. The sequence continues at coordinate 28,449 of CAEFZX010018914.1, read as the reverse complement.
ATTATAAATAATTTCGGTGCCTGGTGTCTGTCTGTGTCTCCACCTGTTCAACCTGTTTTCCCTGAAGAACCAGAGGCTTAAAGCTGGGCTGCGGCTGCGGCTGCGGCTGCGGCTGCGGCGGCGGTGGCGGCGGCGGCGGCGGCTGCCGCTGCCGCCAATCAGGACGGCTGTGTTCACCCAGCAGGTCTGGATGCTCCATTCCAATTCTTTGCTGAAATCAGGCTTCTCTTTCTTTCTAGTTTTTTACTTTTTGGCCTTGTCTTTTTCTTAATGTGAACGCAGTCAGACTTCTGTGTGAATGACTTGCGTCCCCAAAACCACCTGAAGAAGAACTGAGAACCTGAGAGCTCTGGAAGGTTGATGCAACAGCTGCAGATCTTTCACACATTGTGGTGCGAAGCCTTTCAGTGATTTATAAACTAGCAAGAGTATTTTAACGTTTGTTCTCTGAGCTACAGGGAGCCAGTGGAAGAACTGTAGAACTGGGTGATGTTCTCCATCGTCCTGGGTTTAGTCAGAACCCCAGCAGCAGCGTTCTGGATCAGCTGGAGGATTTTTTTTTTTGTCTGTATATTTATCTTCAGTGCGACTAAAGATAAACGCATGGATGAGTTTCTCTGATGCTGAGACATCAGTCCTCTGATCCTAAAGATGTTCTTCAGGTGACAGAAGTCTGACTTTGTGACCATCTTTATGTGGCTCTGAAGGTTTCAGGTCAGAGTTCATCACCTCTCCCAGATTTCAGCCTGATTTCTGGTTTTCAGCTGTAATAACTGAAGCTGTGTGTGACTCTGAGTTGTTCCTCTTTAGGTTCAAAGACAATAACTTCAGTCTTGTTTCTGTTCTGGTCAGCTGACCCACAGGTCGGATGAATCCAACTCATTCGTAAAGATCAGATGCATATTGGATTTAGGACCACATATTCAGGTGGCCTGGGTTGCCTTTGTAAAAATCTGATCTGTGTCATGAAAAGATCAGATTCGGGTCGCACAGGGGCAAAAAAGTGGCTTTGGACCACTTCAGGCTCCAGTGTGAACGGAGCCTAAGTGGCACAGATTGGATTTTTTTGGGAAGGCAAAAGGATTTGGGTTGCGTTTGCTTGCTGTGTGTCTGTAGCCCCCAGCAACCCTGACCATGCCTGTTCCTTCCTCCTTATCGGGTTTCCTTTTCCACAGGAAACTCTTACGAGCTTCAGACGGTTACTCTGCTGTGCTGCCAGCAGCCAGCCAGCAGGAAGTGACTCTTCATTTGTCAACCTTTCCACCTGTTGTGTGTTTTTGAACAGGGATGTAAAGTGACATTCAGCTCAACACCAGCAGGTTAAAATGCATCAACTGGTCCCATGTTGACTGAAGTCAGGCTTTTTTATTTTTTACAGTTCCATCTTCCAGGACAGGGTTTGTTGTGATGAGCAGTTTGAAAAATGGTCATTTAGGAGTTGAAGATTATGTCCAACTTACTGAAGTTTTCTCAGATCATTTTGGTAGAGGTTAGTCAGCTCAGTGAAGAAAGCATCTGAAAGTAGATGTCTAAGTTTGCCAGGAAAACATATCGTGTTTTTTGTCTCTGTTCATGTTTGAGATGCACTTTGGCAAAATGTAACTTTTGTCTCTACAGTTAGTGGATCATCAGGATCCACTGAGTGAAAGAAACTTCACCAAAGTTTCCTTAATATGCTACTAATACTCTTACGTGTGAAAAAATATTTGTATACTAAAATGAGGTTAAAATGTCAAGAGTTTGGCAGTCAGCAGAGTGCAGCTGATGTCACGGCTGTTCAACTTAGAGGCGAAACCACAAAAAACAATCTGCGTTAAAATCTCCCAGGACAACTCTTAAGTCTGCTTATTCATTTTTAGCTTCGCTTCATTCAAGCATTTAATTTAAGAGACAAACAAACTAAAGTTAACTGACCAGTAACCTTTAGTTTAGGACAGAACCAGAATGAAGCTGCCGTCACAGCACACGCCTTGAGCAGCTCCGCCTGAAGAATCATCAATCCTGACCGATTTGGAGTTTTTATTTTTCAGTCAGAACAAAAGTGACCCACATGCATCAGAAACAAATCATTTACATTTGAGTCAGGTTTTTGTATGTAAGCAGGTTTTTCAATCATTTTGTTTCTTCTATATGTATTTGTGTGTGTTCCCTGTATGAGGATAAATGTCTGTTTCATTGTTTAAGTTTAAACAATAACTGAAAAACATCCTTGAGTTAAAGACTGAAGTCACATTTCAGTATTTCTTTGAGTTTTGGTGCTTTGCGTGCAGGAAGATGGCTCTACGCAAACTTTCACGCCACCTTCATTTTTCTGCGTGTGAACTTGTGCATAAAACACAGCATTTTTCTCGCTTTATGCATGAGTGGCCTGATTTTTGAGCCAGTCTCCTCCTGCTCCCCTCAGATGGTGAGTCTGCTGATGATCGGGGTGGCTGCCTGGGGGAAATGGTTCGGCCTGGTCTCCAGCATCAGCGCGGTGGCGGCCGTCATCGGAGTGGGCGTCTTCCTGCTGCTGGTGGCCTTCGTGGGGCTTTGCGGCGCCCTGAAGCACCAGCAGGTCCTGCTCTTCTTCGTATCCTTTAAGACGGTTCCGGTCCACGGTTCATCTCCACACCTTTCAGGAAGTCAGAGTTCCTCAACCTCCACCAGTACATGCTGATCCTGTTTGTAGTGTTTGTGTTGCAGTTCTCCATCTCCTGCGCCTGCCTGGCTCTCAACACGGACCAACAGGTCGGTCCACTTTCTGGTCAATTCAATTATTCTAACATTTAGTTGTAAGATGATGATTTTTAGATTATTTTCCTCCTGCAAAGCTTTAAAGATTTTACAAATAGAAACTGAACTTTGTTCTAGATGGTACAAACTAATCCGATGAATCGAGACGATTGAATTATTCTGCTGTTGAATGAAGTGGAGCAGAAAAGTTTCTGGTATTTTTTGTGCGGATGAATCCTTTGCTACAAATGATCCAATGATCACTAAACGAATGCTGTTGCTGCATTTTAGACAAGATATTTTCCTATTTTAAAGTTATTTGTTGTTCATCTTAATGTATTTAATACTGTATAAAAACGGCTTAAATGGTTAAATGATGAATCTCCAGAACGTACCAGTTTTGTTTTATCCGATTTAATCTTCAGAATAATCAATTTTCTAGAAATAATCATATCAATGCTCCAGACGTCTGAGGAAGGAGAATCCAGGTTGTTGGCGACCAGAACCTTCAACCGGGTTCTGATGGTTTGAGTTTCCTCACCTTTCAGCAGCGATGCGGCTTTTAGAGCAACTTCTGCTGCCTTCCGGTCCAGAATCCTCTGAAAGCAGCGAATAAAGTCAAAATAAAACAAAGTAGTTTTAAGAAAAGTCTATTCTGGTAATATTACAACTTCTTGTAATATTTTCTATTCTTCCATCTATTCTTGTTGTGTTATCTTATTCTCATATGATTTAGACGTTGTTTTGTATGATTTCTCCTAATGTTCTAATAATTTTTGCTGCATGAGAATCATTTCATGTCCAGCTGTGAATTCAGCCTTTGACTCTAAATGTGGTTTCATATCCAGAACCAGCTGCTGGAGGTCGGCTGGAACAAGTCTGAGGCGACTCGGGAAGACGTGGAGAAAACTCTGGACTGCTGCGGCTTCTCTTCTGTTAACCAAAGCAGCTCCTGCCCCGCTGTGAGTCCAACCTCTTTCTTCTTCCTCTCCTCTGCTGGAACTCGATGTGTTTTCTCTGACTCTGTCCTGCCGCCGTTCAGCGATGCTTCGCCGCCCCTGAGTCCTGCAGCAGCTGCTCACAGATCCTGCAGCAGTACGCCGGCAAGGTGCTGCGCTTCGTGGGCGGCATCGGCCTCTTCTTCAGCTTCACCGAGGTCAGTCTGTCGGTCAGTCTGTCGTTCTGTCGGCCTGTCTGTCCGTCTGACCGCCGGTCAGTCGGTTGTTTTGTCTGTCTGCCGGTCAGTCTGTCGTTCTGTCCGTCTGTCTGTCCGCTGGTCGGTCAGTCGTTTCGGTCGGTCTGTGTGTCTGTCGGTCGGTCTGTCCGCTGGTCCGTCTGTCCGCCGGTCGTTTTGTCTGTCCGCCCACCGGTCGGTCAGTCTGTCTGTCGTTCAGTCGGTCAGTCTGTGTGTCTCTGTCGTTCTGTCTGTCCTCCGGTCGGTTTTTCCGCCGTTCAGTCGGTCGGTCTGTCGGCTGATCGATGCGCCTGCAGGCTCGATGCCTGCAGTCGGGGTGAAACTCAGTGGACATTTAAAAACTCTTCCTGTTTGTTCCAGATTCTTGGCGTGTGGCTGACCCATAAGTACAGGAACCTGAAGGATCCTCGATCGAACCCCGGAGCCTTTCTGTAGCCGCTCTGACCGAAGTGAACCCAACATGCACTGCTGCGATTCCTGTGGCTCTGTCTGTGGAAATGTTTGTCTAAATGTGCAGCAGTGACTGTTTAGTTTGATTTCCTGCAGGATCTGTTGCATCCATCTGGTCAGTGGTCTCTGCTCTTCTGTGCGTTTACCTGAATGTCACCATTAGTCTCTAAGCTCGTCGTCGTTTTTATGTTGGAGTTTAAAGTAGAAATGAAGTTTGATGCACACCGGCCCTTTGAGTTGAAAAGAAAATGAATTCCTCTGAAAGCAGTGAAATGTATTTTCTCTGCAGGTTTTTAAGTGATTTGATGTTTAAAACTGTGAAGGAATAAATGAAGAACTGAAGATCTGTTTGTTTCTTTGCTTCTGGAAGCTTTAAGGCCGAGGTTCTCAGTTTGCCTCTATAGTCATTAATTGGGGGGAAATTCAGTTTTATTTGCAAAAGATTAAAGATTTATGTTTCTCTTATTTCCAGTTAAATATTCACTCTCATTCATTTTCGCCTCTCAAACGGAGAAATGATTAGTAAAACAAATGAGGTTATTTTTAATGAAATAAAACTGAAACAAATATTTGTGGATCCCAAAGTGGGGATTGTGATTAAAATCCAGAACCGATGAACTGCATCCCCCAAATGTAAGTGGATAAAATATATTTTTTGACTAAGGATCGTAACTTGAATATTTCTCAATGTCTGATCCTCTTGCATAAAGGGCTGAAACAGCTGCAGCATTCACCTCCACCTTTCAGAAATCACCATGGAGACCGAATCACCATGGAGACCGAGACCCCTCACCGGTTCTGTTTGCTCCATTGGGCCGCGCCGGGCCTCTGACTGCACTGCACTGCAGCAGGTTTCCAGGGATCTGGTCTGAGATCAGATCTGGGATCAGCTTCAACCGGTTCTACCAGGAAGTGGAAACTTTAAACACTCCTTCTGCAAACAGCTGGACAGGCGGGCCGGACGGGTCGCTGACCCGTCACAGGTTGGGACTGAAGCTACAGGAAAAGAAGAGTTTCTTATAAAATACAACATCCTCATTACAGCTGCTGAGGTTTGTGGAGCATCTCGTCAGGAGTTTGTTTTTTCTAAAAGCCATAAAAGGTTTGAATCTCAACGTTTCCTGTCCTTCCCACAAAACTGTCGGTCAGCTGGACTATTTGTTTAGCTGATCATCCTGTAAATAAGAAACTCATTTCAGAAGAAACTTTTAACACATCACAAATACTAACCAGATTAAATAAGTTTTTTGTAAAATTATTCATAAAATCTATTCTAAGGCGAATACTCACTCTAGTGATCCACATCCAGAAACTTCTCCACCTGTTCAGCTGCTTTTTGGCAGAATGTGTGACTTTATCCACGATATAGAAGCACAATTTATGCTTTTATGGAAACGTCTTATTAGGCCTGACTGGTGAACGGATGCTTAACAAGTCTGAGTTTCTCATAAATCTTTTATTACTGTCTAAATATGGTATTCATTATTCCAAATGCTCTGAAAGGAAGCCATGCTTTAATAGATTTTAAAATGGTTATTATATCCAGACTGAAAAAAGGTTAATAAAAGTAAATACTAACTACTAATTAAAGTTGTACTGCTTTTAATGAATGCACTGTTAGAAACCGAAGCTCCTGTTTTTCTTGAGGCATACATCTTGTCTGGTTTTATGACACGTGGGTCGGGTCGGGTTGGCAGGTTGCATTCCTGCAGCTGAGCAGGATGTTGACTCCTGGGCGGTCCAACCGGTCCACCAAGCCGGGCTCGGATCAGCTGCAGCCCTGCGTTTCCTCCTGTCTGCTCATGAAACATGTAAAAACAACCTTACACCAAATGTTCACCTCAGAAATATGTCCTAATAATCCTTTATGTTACATAAATTGCATAAACTTTTACATCTATTTTGTTTTTATTTTTGTTTTCATCTATTTACTAATATGAAGGTAAATGTAAACTTTTATAAAGTACTGTTTAACGTTTTTTTTTTTTTTTTAAATCCCCTTAAAGATTTTGTGTCAGACATGAGTTTTCTAACATTGACTAAATGTAATTTTATTTAAATGAAATATAAATAAGTCTGAGCGATTTAAAGGAGCAGTGACACATCTTGACTAAATATTTATTAAAGCATAAAGGGTGAGAGGCGGGGGGTCGCCGGCCCATCACAGGACAAACAACCTGGGAGGTCGGTGGGAGGAAGCCGGAGTACCTGGAGAGAACCCACCATGCACACGGAGACTCCACGCAGAAAAACCCCGGGCCGGGAATCGAACCCAGAACCTTGTGCAGCCCTCTTATTCATAGTAAAATATCAGAAGAAAATGAGCATTTTGAAAGTTTTACTGCAACTTTGAACAAAAATAACACTTTACAGCATCAATATGCTGTTTTTAAAACTTTATTTTACTGTTTGTCCTTTTCTAATTATTTTGGGATTAAATGTTTCACTTTTCTGTAACCTTTGGTTGAGCCTTCAGCCTTTTGGACTCCATTAACGCTGCAGCCTGTGGGGTGAAGATTCAGGCTGAAATATTATGTTCCTCATTGATGAAAGCATTTAATTTCTCCTTTAAAAGAGGAAATATGTTCTCACATCTCAGAGCTATAGAACAATATTAATACAAATGATAGGACTGATCTTAGACCAATAAACATTAATATGTATGTAAATGTGTGTGTGTGTGTGTGTGTGTTTACCGGTTATAAACTGAGTTCTCAATATAAAAAAAGAAAACAGTCGTGTATTTAAACGAAGGTTTTTATTCGGTTTCCTGTACATTCATGTACCAAACAGCATCACATTAAAGTCATCGTGTTTGAAGATGTTAAGAAAATCAGATCAGATCAGATATACGCTGATGATTCAGGTCCCTAAAAGCAACAGCAGCTCCAGGATCCAAACAGAGGAATAAGAAAAGTCTCACTGTGTTTAATGGAGGCCGATTCCCCTGCTAAAGTTGGAGCACGAAGCAATAAATAGAAGAAGTTGGTAGTTATGTTAGAGGATTCTCAGAATGTTTCTAGTTGTTTAGTGGAGGATTGGAAAAATAACTCCGTTAGTTACATTCTTTAGTCGACCTTCTGCACTGACTCCATCCTGGACTGAACTGAGTTGATTCATCATTTTATTCCTGAACATTTTTTTATCTTGTTGTTGAAATAATAATAAAAAATAAAACCCACCAGGAACTGGCATGAATTCACTGTTTCTATTCATGTTCAGGAAATTCAGAAAGTCATTTATTCAACATGTCTTATCAAATAATCAGCTGTCAAATTATGCAATATACTGTTTCACCACAAGAGGGCACTAAAGTAGCTTTACAGGTTTCTGATCTGCTGCTGTTCTTCCTGCTTCCCACTGAGTTTGTTATAATCAGTAGTTTTACGGCTTTAAACCGACAAGCAGCGTAAAGAACTCTGGATCTACAGCAGCTGGAGCCGATCCGTTTTATCCTGAAACTTCCCAACAGATTTCCTGAAATAAATACTGGAATTTGCCTCTCGTGCTTTCGGACCAACAGAGAAGAAAAACGCTGCAACTTCTGCACACGGATGTGCAAAGTGAGAGAAACCAGTTGATCATGATTCCTGAATCTTGTTTATTGAAAGCGGATGTTAAAGGAGCCGCCTGCCTCTCTGTTGGCCGGAAAGCGGACCCATCAGAACCCGGTTCCTCCTGGAGTCCAGCAGCTCTCCGGGTTTAAAGTGACAGCTGCTGGCCGATCCACAGAAACCAAAAGGAAATGCAAACGAAGGGCTTTAATGCTGCAGGGAGGCGGTTAGGAGTCAGGAGAGAAAGCTCTGTGTGCGTTGGGGAACTGCTGCGAGTTGAAGTCCGGGTCTTCTCTGACCCGCTTCTTCACGTCTGCTTTCACCTGAGGGGGAGAGAAGACGTCACGACGCTCAGCAGCACAGAGGCAACATTTTCAGTCAAACAATTTGACTGGAATCAGATTTTAAAGACCAATTCAAAAAACATTTTTCTGTTGAAAATGGTGAAAAGATTCTGTTTAAATGATGTGACTGACGAGGAAAAGAATGTAAACCACAAAACGATTCATTTAAAACAATTCAATAAAGATCCATCAGTTTCTATTTAAACAAATATACATCTGTGCATAAAACTTTGTAACTTAAGTTACCAGTGGAAGGTTAGTTACTCCTGGCTCACACAGCAGCATTTTAAAACTGTTGGTCTCTTTTAAACCCTGAGAGAACACACACACCATGGTAAAAACAATAACTTTTGGTCGTAGTGTGTGTGTGTGTGTGTGTGTGTGTGTGTGTGTGTGTGTGTGTGTGTGTGTGTGTGTGTGTGTGTGTGTGTGTGGGTGTGTGTGTGTGTGTGTGTGTGCGGTGTCCAGAAGGAGCAACACACAACCCAAATCCACTCGCCAACATTCAGACTCCAGACAGGAAATCCCCCAAAATCCCCCAAACCACACATGAATTTAGAGTAAACAAACATGGCCGACAATTTAGAGGTAACAGTCTGAGTCCTCAGAAGCAAAAAACGCACCAAAAGGAAAAGGTGTTGGGTGGAGGAGTGGAGGCTGAGCTGCATCATATGGAGGTGAGCAGTTGTGGGTTTTTATTAACTCTTGTTACATTGTTTAGATGTTTCTGTTTTATTTAGCTTCACTGGTTAATTCTAAGATTTAAAGTTTTGATGTTATGTTTGCATTCATGTGTCTAGAGTCAGTGTCAGGCTGTGGCTGAATGAATCTTATCGTTACCGGCTACGTTCACTTCAGTCCAACTCCTGTTTGTCTCGGTTCTGATCTTCCTCAGAACCGAGGAACAATGTGAACAAACATTCACATTGTTGCCACATATCGACTGGACAGTCCTCCATCTCTGATCTGCAGCCGACTTTTGGTTGCCATGTCAGCTGTTCTTTGGGATTCCCCTCCTTGTTTACATCATGGCGCTTTCTGATTGGTTGTCGCTTCAGCAGGCTGTGCTCTCATTGGTCGACAGGGCCAAGACCGACCCACATGCTGAATATCCCTGATTTTAGACCGGAGCGGACCGAGCAAATCGCTCTGAACACACACACACACACACCCGGAGCGGACTGAGCAGTTCGCTGTGAACACACACACACACACCTGGAGCGGACCGAGCAGATCGCTGTGAACACACACACACCCGGAGCGGACCGAGCAGTTCGCTGTGAACACACACACACCCGGAGCGGACCGAGCAGTTTGCTGTGAACACACACACACACACACACACCACACCCGGAGCGGACCGAGCAGTTTGCTGTGAACACACACACACACACACACACACCACACCCGGAGCGGACCGAGCAGTTTGCTCTGAACACACACACACACACACACCCGGATCGGACCGAGCAGTTTGCTCTGAACACACACACACACACACACACACACCACACCCAGATCAGACCGAGCAGTTTGCTCTGAACACACACGCGGCAGGATGATGCTTACGATGCTCTGATATTCAGGACGTTCTAAAGTTGCTAAGGAGAAAATCAGGACGAATATCGCTATTAAAATCTTCCCGTGTAAACCAGGCATTGGCTGAATGGTTCTTAAATGAAAATATGATTTTAGAAAAAAATTAAGCTGACAAAAAGATTTTTGTGCATTTTGAACTGATTCAAAATTCCCAGGACGTCCCTACAGACTCTGCTGAGCAGAAGCGAACAGCGAAGCACTTCCTTCACTTCCTGTTGAGTCCGTCCTGACCTGCTCTGAGTAAGCCTCCTTCACTTCCTGCGCCTCCAGGTCCGCCTGCAGCTGCTCCGGGGAGCTGATGGGCCGGACGCCGGCGCTCCTGGCCGCCTGGCCCACCGCATCGGACAGGGAGAGCAGGCTGCCGCCGCCCTGGCCCGTCTGCACACAAACACACACCGTGCTTTAAGAAGAGCGGGACACACTGCGGCCGACGGCTCCGGCTGATCCCAGTACCTTCCTGCGTTTGGCCGGCATCCCGTGGAGGTAGGCGTCGGATAACGGTGGCTGAGCCTTCATCTTCCTCTGAGTCATCATGTCGCAGCGGATGATGGGAACCCACTCCTGCAAGAAGTTATTACCGCCTTCAGTCAAGTTTGACTGGGAAACGAGTTCCTCAGTTCTAAGAAGTTTTATTTTTCAGTCTGCAAATGAAACATCCCAGTGAATCATTTGGACTTTTCCTCACTGAGCAGTCTGGATTAAGTGTTACTAAACGAGTTCAGAAACTGAACTTGGAAATTGTTTTGAAACTTAAAAGCTGATTAGACTCATTAGTTTTGCTAATCAGGTGACATCATGCTGCTTCCGGTGGTTTGAACAGATAAATGATTGATTATCAGATTCTCAGTGGGATTTGACAGAACTAATGGGAACAGGTTCTGTGATTCAGACGGATGTAGAGCAACTGACCACAAAGGAGAGGAAGAGTGATGAAGAGGAGTGGTCTTACCGGAGGGACGGCTGCCGCCCAGGTCTCCGCCTCCTCGCTGCCGCCCTCAGCTCCCGCCGCCGCCACGTCGCCCCCCAGCGGCGCGGCTCCGCCCGACGCTCCCAGGTCTCCAGGCAACACTCTGGTCTCCCTTGACGACGCAGCGGGGGTGTCGTGGGACACAGACATGGCTTCCTCGGCGGTGGTGGCAGCTGCGGGTGAGAGAGTGTCTCCGATCTTGGGAGGAGGACAGAGACGTGAGAGACGAGGCGGGGACGGCGGCGTGCGGACGCAGGAACACGTCGGACTCACCGTGGCGCTCTGAGCCTCCTGCTCGCCGCCCGCCGAGCTCCGGTCCCTCTGTGGAAAAAACCCCATCACATCTAATATTTATCAGCGCCTGAGGTAACATGAGACACAGCAGGGCAGATAAAAGGGCCAGCCGGAGCGTCATGGGAGGGGTCAAAGGTCAGGATACCTGTGTGTAGACAATGTAGCTCTGGATCTGCTCCTGGGAGACGGGGATGTGCTCCAGAATCACCTGCAGCCGCATCGTCATCATGCCGGTCATCCAGTTCACCAGGCTGGGGTTGATGTCACTTGACATGCGGCGCTGCCAAACAGCAGAAGAAGAAAAGTTTCCTGTTTAAAGCTGCTGGTTCCTCTCAAGCTCATCGCAGCAGGTCAGAGGTCAGCTTACCCCTGAACCTGTTGGAACCGGTTCAGGGTGTGGTGGTGAAAAACAAACGGACCGGCCCTTTAAATGGGCGGGGCATCAGGTTAAAGGTCAGCAACCTGCAGGGTTTCCTCAGACACAAACTTTTTAAACCACTTTGTATAAATTATTGATCCTACTGCACTGTTTGATACCTACAATAAATCAGAAGTAGAGATCATGTGACTGAATTAAAATGTTTTTCTTTTTGTAAAGGCGACGTTTGTTGAATTGTTGCTATAGAGACAAACTGAACTGAATTGAATTTTTGAGGCTGAACTGATGCCAACATTACAATGTTAAATATTTTTACAGAAAGTCCTATCTAAAGTATTCACACCCACTGAGCTTTTTCACATTTTCTTGTTGCAACAAACTTCTTTGTGTCTTACTGAGATTTTTAATTCAATTAAAAATACTTAAACCCAAAGGCAAATTAAATGTTATCATAACTCAAATCTGCAGAAGGCCATTTGTGGACTGTGATGATGAGGAAGTGAAGGACCTCCAGTAGCAGTCAGTCTTGCAACGAAACTGAAGAGCCCTCTGACTGAAGACTGTGGCTGTATAACATTGTAATGACCATCAAGACAAGCTAACGACTTAATGTCCAGGCAGCAGAGCCGATAATCCACAGCAACATGTCCTGATGACGCCATCAGTTGTTGGCTAGCTCTGCTCATCCACCTCCTTTGCTTTTGCCCCTCCTCTTTACATCTGTCTGGCTGTTTGGCAGACAAACGTTGGCATCAAAGATGGTTTGAACTTCCTCCTTCTCTCTGCATTCATGATGTCTCATTTTCATCTCCTCTGGGATTTGGGGAAAGAGTTCAGGTTTCATTTGAGCTTTTAGATGCTAACCAGCTGCTCTCAGTTGTAAAAATGATACCTTGTTGCCACAGTTACGCATCATCAAAACAAAAGGAGCAACAATCCTTCCAGGATGAAGAATTAGAGGCAAAATGTTTCCAAAAAGCAACAATTCAACCGGAAAATGATGAACATGCAGAAAATGTAACAACATGCTGCCACCATGAGGGGAGCTATTCCAGAATGAAGTCATTGAGCAGGAGACAGTGTGAAGTGGAAGGAAAGTCATTTAAAAATAATCTATAAAGTGCAACCTGCCTCACTGTGACACCCTAAATAAAAGCCAGTGCTGCCATCTGTTAGCTCCTCAGTAAACAGAGTGTAATTTAGCCTCAGAGTATCACAGCTGCTCTGTAAGGGGCTGGTCATGAAGCAGCAGCATCATGCTGGGGGTCAGGGCAGCTGGAGGAGAAGCTACAAATACTTCAATCTGACAATGGAACTGTATTCAACGTGTTAGAATGGCCTAGTCAAAGTCCAGTCCTCTAAAAAAATTTTCTTGCTAATTTTTCTGGCTTTTAGCAAATAGAGCAAATTCTCTGAACAAGAGAAGTTCAGTTTGATTTAACTTCAGATGCTTAGGTTTATGAAAATATCTGGTTTCAAATGTAAATAATGTTTTCCAAATTTAGGCTTTCAATCATTTGTTAGATTGGACTTTATTCCAAAACTGTGCAATTTCAATATCAAGCACTTTTAAGGACTTTGTAGAGAAATCAAGAACTTTCCACACCTTGAAGACACCTCAAGGTGCCTGTTTGAACCCTGCGACCCTTAGAGCTGCAACTGCAGTGAAAGGAAGGGACTAAAACCTAAACCACACCACACTATCCAGTTCTTTATTCAAAAAACATGCGTGATTTTTGATTCCTCCTCATGTTTATACAATACACCCCATTAAAAAACACAAACATGGTTTGTACTCACTATCCTGTGGTTGATGACGTCCGTCAGCGCTCTCTGGTCTCCTCTCAGGCAGTGCAGGTTGAGGGCCAGACACTCAAACAGCGCCTGGTTGCACATCTGCAGCAGCCTGGGCCCAAACGTCTCATCTGCACCAGAATTATCCCAATATTATTAAGGATCCAACATTAAATAACAGCTGATTCTGCCAAACTGCAGCAAAGCAGGGGGCAGTGTGAGGTCAGGATTACCCGTGCAGCGCAGGATGTGAGTGGAGATCTGCGTCAGCTGCTGCCTGAAGAAAGACATGTTGGTCTGAGTGGCGTCCACGCCGTCCAGCACCGAGACGGAAGACTCCCTCTGCAGGAGAGAAGGATTTACTGCAGCTGCTTCCAGACAAACTCAGGTTTCCTGTTGCATGTAACTGATGGTGAACAAATAAAAGCTGCTACGGCTTCAGAATCAAGTTTGTTTCTAAAGAAATACGACGGGCTGTCAGGGCCACGCTAAGAAAATAAAGTCATAATATTATGAGGATAAATTTGAAATAATGCGAGAATAAAGACATAATATTATGACGTTATTTTTGTAATTAGATTTTTCTTAGTATGGTCCTAATACGCCGTCATAAAACAATGAAAAGAACTAGAACTGGAAGGCATTTTAAACATCCAAAATAAATAAACAAAACAACAGAAACATTAAATAAAATGACTTATAGAGTCTCAAAACAAAATTGTCCTGCATAAACAAAGTGTTAGTTAGACCAAATCACCAGACAAAGATTAATATCTTATATTTGCACACATATACCAATCAAGAGTTAGAATGAATTTTAATATCATGGCAGCCAAAACGGAGAGACATAACCAAGTTCTGTGCCGTTAAATTACAACAGTAGAGTTGGTAATTTCAGTTGTACAGCGTGAATAAAGTGAATAAATGTTTTTTTTAAACATTCAGTTTGAAATGGTGATAATTAAAACCATGTTGTGTCACTGGAGTCGTGTCACACCCCCATCCCGCCAGGAACCCTGAAATGAGAACATCACAAACGGCAGAATGAAACTCACAAAGCTCTCAGTGATGTACTCCTCCAGGTCGTTGACCAGGCTCTCCGCAGCTGCCTGCAGAGAGAACACCAGAAGAAGAAACATGAGCCTCCAGGTGTTTGATTGGACCAATCAGAGAGGATTCGGTGAGCGGTACGGACAGCGATGTTCTGGTCCGTGGGCTCTCTGCCGCTGAGGTAGTTCTGGGTGAAGAACTGGGCCAGCTGGGGCTGGATGCGGCTCAGCGGCTGGTGCTGGCCGTGCAGCAGCAGCACCAGGTCAGACATGGTGAACGTCTGGCACACCAAAATCAGAAGCTCTCCGAAGAACCCTGGGAACCAAAAACGCAGGACATGACTTTAAACCCCCCCCTGCAGAGTTTCTTGGACGCTTCACCGCCGAAGCTAAAACGATTAAATCGGGTTAATCTCATCAGCCCTAAATCGATTCATCGTCAGGACGGTGGATGACACGGAGGGCGATAGCTGCAGCCGGGAGCCGACCTGTGGGGTCCTCCTGGCCATTAAAGAGGTTGGTGGCCTGCGACAGCCGTTGCATGAACTGGGCGATGCTCTCGGTGTCGTTCTGGGCCTGGCCCAGCGAGCCCATCATCGTGCTCAGGACGCCGCGCATGATCCCCGTGAACAGCTCTGGGTTCACAGACTCTGCTGCGGCCGCAGCCGGGTTGGCGCCTGCGGTGGGGCCTGCAGTGGGAGGAGGTGGGGAGAAGATGGGCTGGGAGGCCTGGAAGAAAAAGAAGAGGGTCAGAACCAGTCCTGGAACGGATCCAGCGGATCCCAGCAGCAGAAAGCCGCCCACCTGCTGCATGAACTCCGACATGCCCTGGATGAACGCCGGAACGCTGGAGGTGGTGACGGTTATAGATGGGGCCCCAGCCGTAGCGGCGCCGGACCCGCCAGCGACGCCCAGGAGAGAGCCAAGGAGCTGGCGGAGGTCAGGGGACAAGTCCTGGGGCTCGCCGCTAATGCTCTCACTCTGGGCCGGCGCCGTGGGCGGCGGGCTCTGACCCGACGTGGAAAAAGAAAAGGAAGTGGAGGAGGAAGTCTGAGAGGAGGAAGTGGAGGAGGTGGAAGTGGGTGTGGAGGAAGAGGAGGAAGAGACGGTTTGGCCTGCTGGAAATCCAAACAAATAGTTAATTATCATCAGTTTATAATTATTTAAAGAGATTTAAATTTAAAGATGAAAAACTTACCCATCTGGCCCGGCATCAGAAGCTGCCCAACCAGGCCGCTGATCATCTGGTTGAGGGCAGCAGGGTTGAAAGACTGGGGGGCGGGAACAGTTTAATAACAGGAAAACTCTTTTCAAGCATTTTCACAGTAAGTTTTCAAACTTTTCCTGCACCACACTTTAGATTTAAAGCAATTCAAATAAACTAAAAAACTGGTTCAATTCACTATTTTTATATTATTTATTACAGTTATTCAGGAAGCTCCCACCTGTCCCGGCTGCTGGCCCGGCATGGCCGCCCTCACGTTGATGGTGGTTCCCCGGGTCCCGAAGGCCGGAGGGGGCATGCCGGCGGCGAAGGGGGGCCGAGAGAACACCACCCTGGCCTGGGGCTGTTGGGGTCCAGCCTGGGAGGGCGGAGGGGGGGCGGTGGGGGTGGTGGTGGGCGTGTTGGGCCCAGTGGTGGTGGCTGAGGAGGTGGGAGTGGAGCTGGGGGGGGTGGGCTGCGGCGGGACGGGCTGGCCGGTGGCTGCAGCGGTCGCAGCGCTGGTCGCCACAGCAGCTGCATACTGGCTGATCTGCTGCATGAGGTTCCGCATGAAGTCTGGCGGGAGGCCCCCTAGAGGGTGGAGGCCGGAATGACAGCGTTACGAAAATGGAGCAGAGCTACTTCTGCTGTAACTCAAGATCTGATTTCTGCTCTGAGTTACTGGAAACAGTCTGCTGTTTTTTTTATGTTCAGTAAAAGTGTTCCCACTCAGCAGCACAGCCTGGCTCTGCTCCCAGCATCTACGCTGCATTTCAGGTTGTGTTTCCTCAGCGTGGAACAAGAGAGAACATTTCTATTCTATTCTGATGAAAATAATTATATGAAAAAAGAAAAAACTAATAATTCAGCAACTAACAAACTTATAAACAGAATATAAAAATGTAAGAAATTATGTAACAAAACTAAAGATACACAGTGAATGTTTAAAATATAATTTAGTTTAAAAAAACAGAGAAATTAAAATAAATAAGGATGAAAATAGTTGACAAATAAAAACTAAACACAACATACAACATTGTTAAACAGACAGAAAATGCGTGGAAAAATTTTATAAACTTTTAAATATATTTTTAAAAATAAATAAAACAACATATTAAAATAACTAACTTCATAAATAATTATTTTAAAAAGTAGAATAAATGAAAACAACCCTGAAAATGAAAATCAGGTCAACATTACCTGCTTGGCCAGGCATTTGCTGTCCACCTGCTGCAGCGTTTCCTCCAGGGCCTGCATGTGACAAGAAAATCTATCAATAAAGTGAAAATAATCCATTTCTCTAGGAAATCACTGGAGTTCCTCTGTGACTCGTTTCTGTTGAGCAAACAGCGATGGCAGCAGCTCCATCTGCTGCCGAGCAGCGACACACACACATCTCAGAGCTTCAATCAGTGGCGGGGAGGGGACAACACACCGTCCGCGTTCATCTGCATCATGACCACCGGGACTGCCTGGTGGCTGATCCTGATGACCCGGGAGCCACCCTGTCCCTGTCCCTGTCCAGCCTGCTGATTGGCCGTGGTAGTCTGTGAGGGGGAGGTCTGTCCCTGACCTGACTGCTCCGGCTGGCCGCTGGGCTGGGTGGGCGGAGCTTGTCCCTCAGTGCTGTTGGCTGCAACAGTCACTGTGGCTCCCAGGTTCATCTGTGGAGAGAGGTCAGAGGTCAGAGGGGCTCAGGGCTGCCGGCGGGGACGGGCGCGGCGCCGCCTACTTGCACTGGGATGTGATGGTGCACGGCTCCGGGGAGGCTGACGGGGCTGCTGTAGTGAGAGAACGGGCGGACCACGTGGAGGTGGCGGGGAACCGGGCTCATGAGGTTCAGCCGCAGGTCGCTCAGGGCAACCAGGGCGTTGCCCAGCAAACGCAGACACTCGCAGATCTGAACCAGAGTCCTCTGGTCGTCCTCTCTCTCCTGAAGGAAAAACACAACAAACAGGCTGCAAACATCAACACTGCAGCTGCAGCAGCCATTTGAACCTCTGCTGTTCGACACTTCGGCAGTCATCAGTGGAAGATAAACAAAAAGCTCATCATAAATCACCTCAAACATAAAATATTGACACATCTAGCTTACAAAATATGTTCAACTATTTAAGAAAAATCACTTTTACCTGAAATTAAACTTTTTGTACTTTCTGAATAACCTTTACATGATGTCATGGTTTAAATTATGGCTGAAAAGATTCATTGTGATGATTTAGTAAACAATTAATTGTTAACTGGAGGATCCAGAGTAAAAAAATGCCATTTATTTAAAGAACAACACACTCAGAGCAGTAATTAAGTTAAAACTCTACAGAAATATTAACATTTTGTATTTAAGATAAATCTGTTGAATCCAGAACTCCTCTACTGTAAAAAAATAAAATAAAATCTCCTAATAAGCACCTTTTACATCCAATTATTAATCAGCCAATCTAAAAAAGAATCCCCAGATCAGCCCTACAGCGTTTTGATGCTCATCCAGAATATACAAAAATGTTTCACTAAAACAGAAAACAGAGGAGCTGACTGTCAACAACGCAAAAGGTTTTACTTGTTCAACAATAAACTAAATTTTTATGAAATCTGATTACCATTAAAGATCCAAAACATAAATAAAGTTTAGCTTGGACTGCTTATTAAATGAAAAACATTCATGACTTGTGACCTGGGACCAAACAAAATCATTTCAAGGGCCACAAATGGGCCCTGGGCCACACTTTGGACACCCCTGCTCTAAAGTTAACACATTAATATTCATTTCTGCATGCTGTGAGAGACCAGTGTAACTTTGTATTTATGCACAGGAATCTTTTGCCCCCTACTGTATTGCTGTTGTACTCTGCGGCGGTGGCCGTCTCCAGGATGCTGTGCGCTCGCTGCATGAACGGCTGCAGCCGCTCCTCCACCCGCCGCAGCTCAGACAGCATCTCTGCCAGCTCCGCCGGGCTGGGGTGGCTGCAGCAGGGACAAAAAAACAACAACACAGCAAGCATTTAACATCCAGGATCTTTGAGAATGATCAGCTGTGTCAGGCTTTACTTCTTCTGGAAGCATGACTGAATATTTTACTAAACTTGTTCCTGAGAAACTGAAGCAAACCAGAGGAAATCCCTCCGTTCTGATCTGTTTGTGACAATTTTCAGATTATCTGAATCTAATCTCCATGTTGGAGGTGAACAACCCATCCCCACCTCGGACCCGGCTGTGGGGTCGGTCCCTCAGACTGGGTGGAGGAGGACGGCGGAGGCGGGGGCGTAGTCGGAGGTGGAGAGGTGTCCATGGGCTGGGCGGAGGGAGACGGAGTGGAAGTGGTGGAGGAGGAGGAGGGAGGCGGTGGAGCAGCAGCAGCAGCGGTTTCGGTTTGGGAGGATGAGTCAGTGGTCCGACCCTGAAACAGAAACCAGACATGAGTGAAGTTGCTTTTCCAACGACTTCCACAAATTAAATGAATTCAGTATCAAATGTCTGTAGAGATGCAAATCTTTCACTGTCTTTTCATTTGATGCTGATTTTTAGGGTCATGATTCGATTCAGAAACAATTTTTACGTTAAATTACGTGACAAGGCAGTGTAAACTAAAGATATACCATTTAAGTGCATTTTAAAATTGAGTTTTGAGCAGGACTACTCAGGACTACAGAATTAATTTTTTTTCTGCACCTCTAAATGTTTGAGCAGCTAAAGTTCTCATTTGTGCTGCTATCAGTTTAAAGAGATTACAAATGTTTCTGGAAGTCATCCTGTGGAGATCCACACTCCACAAGATCAGGAAAATTTGGTGTCAGTCAACTGCTACAAATATTTTAGCTGCACAAAAGTAGCACAGTTCATTGATTGACATCACATTTACTTTGATTTTGTAAAAGTGTATTGGCTGGTTGACCTTTAATGACCTCTGTAAACATTTATTAATATCTTTAAACTGGTAGCTGCAAAAACAAAATATTTTTTGCAAACAGTCAGGTGCTGTGTGACCTCTGGACGACCTCTCACCTCCATCCTGTTGATGACGTCCTGGATGTCTCGCAGCAGGTTCTCGGCCAGCACCAGCCTCAGCCTGGGCTCGCTCTGGACCGGCTGGTCCATGTCGATGTGAACGTTCACCGAGCCGTTGCTCTGCAACAGCAGCTTCAGTTAAGGGATGCTCCACACTGACAGGTTACAGGAAACTGAGCGGGGCGTGGAGCTTACCCCGGTGCTGGTCGTGACCCTGGCGTTCCGGCCGTTCTCCCCCATTCCCGACACCATCTGCTGCACCGTCATCTGCTTGAAGGGGAAAACACAGAGCGTTGGGAACACTGGACCGCAAACCTGGAGCTGCTCATCTAATCAAACATTAAATATTAAAGGTTTTCCTGAAATTAAACATTACTGAGTTGAAATACGATCTAATATTCTACCTTTCCAAAGTGATATTAAATATTTTGTTTATTGCAAAATATATGATTTCTCAGCATCGACTTTTCAGGGCAGATGATGTTTAAATGAATGAATGTATGAACCGAGTCTTTTCTTGTACGTTTATAACCAGTTGAACACATATCTTAACTATGTGTGATTGTTTGGAAGGAGGAAGCAGAGAGGGGAAAATATTAGCAATAACAAAGATGAACAAAAAGGTTTGATAAAAACTCTGAACGGTCAAAACATTCAGAGAAACAGACCTGATCTGTTTCTCTGAGGTGTGCGATCCGTGCTAGTTATTATTTTAAGTTCTTATATATGAAAATGTCTCATTTATCAGCAGTTTTGTTTGGTTGTTTAAATGTATTTAGGAAGGAAGCTCCCAGTGGAAACGCTCTTTGACCCACTGAAGGCTTTTTCTCACTTTCTCATGCCTGTTATTTAGTCTGCAACAACAGAAATGTTGTTTGAACCTGTTGAAACTGAAATCTGAAGTGAGTCATGTTCCTTCTCGTTTGTCTGGAAATGATAAACTCCTGACTATAAAGACCTTGTCTGTTTGTGACTCTGTCTCTGGTGGCTCCAGTGTTTTCTACCTGAGAGCTGAAGCTTCCCACCAGATCTTAATCTGCCTCATAATCTCGTCTTTTCCATTTCGCTTCTCTTGAAAATCTACCTAAAGGAACTTGGAACCACCAGATGAAGACGGGCCGATGATTGTGGCTGTTTTTTTTCTGGTTGTGGTCTCCCAATGGAAAACCCCACTACCCACTTATTTAGATGTTGATGTCAAATTTCATTATCAGTTTCTATCTGCAGCTTTCCCACAAACAATCTGACATTAACGCCCACTTCACACTGAGATCAGCACATTCTGCAACATGGGAATCTATGTGGCAGCTGTAAGTCTGCACACAGGAAGGCAGAACTAAGAGGTGTGATCCACTCATACTCTTCTCTACTGAACTTCATTTTATTAACTCATTTAAAGCAGCGTGTGTGTTAAAAGCAAAGATTTTCCCACTGCATAAATGATTTAAAGACCCATGACTGTTTTCTTTCTGATTTGTTAGTTTGCTGATTTATTGTCAGGATGTGGAACAATAAATATAATCCAACACTCTGGGGACATCTGGACTGTCTTCAAAACGTTAATCTTATTTTTAGATTTTGAAGCAGATGTAAGCACAGTGACTTAAAAACAGTCAATTATGAAGTGAGAGAATTTATCTAATCTTGTGAAGATAAACATGAACAGGAGGAATCCATTACAGACTAACCTGGATCTGCTGGGGGTCCATGATGTTGACGGGGAGGTTGAAGGTTCCTAGCATAACGTAGCTATTAGCGTTGCGGTCATGGGGCACTTGGGACGTTCCCTGGGAGGATGAGGACGGGCCGCTGTCCGCTGAGGTTCCTGCAGACCCCGGACCGCCCTGGGAGGGTGGAGGCGGGGCCCGTTCCACCAGGTGGATCACCTTTCCACCCACGTCTGGGGAGAAGAAAAAAAACTCAGCTTCCATACAGAGAGGAAGAAAACCGTTACAAAGCAACTAAATATCCTGATTTATTTATGACAGTTTCTCTAAAAATACAACAGAACACTTCACATTTTTCCTGACTCACTGTAGTCTGCGAGTGTCCGTTCATCCTGCAGCACTCTGCCCTGGTAGATGAGCCTTTGTTTGTCCACAGGAATGCCCACCGAAGGGGCGATGTGCTCCTTAAACTCCCTCACTGTCAGCTACAAACAGTGGGACACAAACAAATGAGCGAAGGCTGAAGGAAACAGAAATGTGGAGCAGAAACCGAGTTTCTACCTGAGAACGAACAGTGTAGGTTCTGCTTTGGGAGTCTAGTGTTTTCACCGTCACTTCTATATCTGAACTCTGTTCCTCCATGATGTTCCTGTAGAAAACATGGGAAGAAAAGACATTCCTGGAACATCAAAGTCAATAATAAAGCTGATATTTCTTAAAGAACAGTTGATAAAATCTCCAGGCGTTTTATTAGACACCATGTTGGATGAAGGCCATGAAGAACCAGTTCAAGGCAGAAAGCGATTCAACATAGAACTATATCGCCAATATATCTTCATTTAAATGTTGCTGTGTGCAACATTTGCATTGCAAAGGACACTGGAGTGAAAAAAACACATGGTAATATAACCATAACTGTTATGAACTTGCATTTTACATGCAAACGTAATATTTAGCCAGGTGAACTGAGTCTCACACTCATTGGTAATGATGTTGTCCAAAATGCTAAAGGCCACAGAGTGATGAGAAAGAGAGAGAATAAGGAGATATTCATATAGCAACTGATATCGCCAGCACAGAACTTACAAATAACAAGATTTTCAAACATTATGCAGCCCAGACAATAAAAATAACTCTCACAAGCAGACAAAAATATCCTGTAATAGTAATGTTCACAGGTAGAGGTAGGATCAGTGCAGTTCAACAAGCCTGCAGGAGGGCGGCATCACTTAAGCTGCTGTTCACATCATCTGTTGAAAATTCCTACATTTTTTCATTTCCCAATAAATATCGCATGATTAGAAAAAAATCTGAATGTCAGTTTATTCCAATATCCTGCAGCCCCAATACAACCCAATAAAGTCACCAATAAATGTATTATTTTAAATGTAACTATGACTAAATTATAAAAGAAAAAATCATGACTACCAGACTAACATTAGTTTGGTATTAAACATCATCCAGTCCCTGATTAACTCAACGCTCCATCAGGACATTCCAGTTCATTACATCTGAAATTTAAAAAATTGTGAGATTAACAACCAATAATTTCTGTTAACCTGACAAAATAGCACATGCACAAGGTGCCTGAAATACTTTTCAAATACAACTGTAGAGCTTAATACTGTCCTCTTGTGAACACAGTCAAACGTTTGGGCTGCGAGGTTAAAACCAGGATATGTCTCCAATAGAAAGCTGCAAAGCGTCATACTTCAATAAACTGATCCTCTTCTTGGTTATGTAGACTACAGAAAAACAAATGGTTTAGCTTTTTTCCATCCGATGCCATGCTTTGGTTTCCTACTGTACATAGTTCCTCAGACCTACCACTCATGAGACTCTGTCCCATACTGAGACATTCAGATATTGAACACTAACTGGCCTCAAACTTCTGCAGCTTCAAACACACAAACATATTTTTCTTACAAAGATGCTTAAAAGATCCAGGAAAGTCTTCAGATCTATGATTGTTTTTATTAGCCAACAACAGAAGCGCAGAGAATAATCCTCCTTCAGTTGCTGATACATGACTGTGTGACACTCAGTCATTATCGTTTTCATGATATTCAAATCCCTCTGCGTGGAAATTCAGGAGCAAAGCCATTTTATAAAATATCTCTTCATATAGCTCCCTCTGAGGTTAAGTTAAACTAAAGCATATTTAATAAATACACAAGCAAAAAATTAAGTTGAATGTTTTCCACATTTCTTTTTATGAAAAGTTGCTGTAAAAAAAAGTTTTGTTGTCAGAGTTAAACAAAACAGACAAAATCATAAGCTGGTGCATCGCACCACATGATGACAAAATTACACAGCATGTTTGAATAATTTCTCTTGTAAATAAACTAAAGATAAACATGTTTTATTGTCATCATTGAATATGAGTCATGACTCTTGATGTGAATAAACCACATTTTCATAAAACTTCTCCATATTTTCTATCATAACAACGTCTCCATCACAATCAGCTGTGGGCGTCCATCCAGCTGACATAAGCACTATTATGTGAATGCTATATAAACGGATATTGCGATTATTTTTGCAATTACATTTACTGTGAGCTAAAAACAAAAAAAGAAAGTAAGGGAGATGGAACTGAATGAGGCCCCAGGTCATGTTATGGAAATAAATGACATAATCATGTCTATTTAAACTGTGTGCTGTTGTGTGCACAATTAACTATACAAGTCAATATCCATCTAATTAAGTTTGACAAAACATAAATAATAATTGAAAGCTTTAAATCTTGTGTGAGGAAAATGATTTGCTTTGGCACCGAGTCACAACACCGACATCCTGCTGCTACACTAAATTAAATCAGTAAAATGTTTCATGCTAACTTTTACTCTAAAATATGCCACAATCAAAAATAACTCTAGTTTTGCATTTAATTGTTGGTTGTAAATAGCTAAGACTTAACAAAGACCATCCAGCTGGGTTTATCTAGCTAACTGGAAGGACGGCTATGCTAAGCTAATGATAAGTAGCTAAACGTCACAACCAACAGAGGCAGTAAACGTTCATTTCCACGGATGTTACGCTCTTACCTATTAACCACTCTACCTTGTCACTATATCCGGTGTTATCTGGTTGTTTTCACCGGAGAACGAACCGCTTCCCGGTGGGTCGCAGCTCCGGTGTTTGCTTGAAGCTAAGAAGCTAACGAGGAAGTGACGTAAGGGGGCAATCGGAAGTGTTCCACGGAGAGAAGAAAAGATGGCGAACTTGGTGGAGGCGACGAGCCAGAAGCATTTTGAGGAGTTTCTCGCCAAGGCTGGAAAATGCCTCACCGTGGTACATTTCCACGCTGCGTGGGCCCCCCAGTGCGGCCAAATGAACGAAGTAATGGCGGAACTGGCCAAGGAACACACCGGCACCACCTTCGTGAAACTGGAAGCGGAGGCGGTCCCGGAGGTGTCGGAGAAGTATGAGATTTCCTCGGTGCCCACTGTCCTGTTTTTCAAAGCCGGGGAGAAGGTGGACCGGCTTGACGGGGCTCACGCTGCGGAGCTCACCAAGAAGGTCCAGCGGCTGGCGGTGAGCGGGAGCCCGGCTGGAGCTGCGGAGGTGCCCGACCTGGAAGAGCGTCTGAAGAAGCTAATCAATGCGGGGCCCTGCATGCTGTTCATGAAGGGCTCCCCGCAGGAGCCCCGCTGCGGCTTCAGCCGGCAGATCGTGGGGCTCCTGAAGGAGCATAACATCCAGTTCAGCAGCTTCGACATCCTCTCCGACGAGGAGGTCCGACAGGGACTGAAGACCTTCTCCAACTGGCCCACCTACCCTCAGCTGTATGTCAACGGGGAGCTGGTGGGCGGACTGGACATCGTGAAGGAGCTGGCCGAGTCCGGGGAGCTGCAGAACACCTGCCCCAAGGCCGTCAGCCTGGAACAGCGCCTGAAGTCCGCCATCAACCAGAGTCCGGTCATGCTGTTCATGAAGGGCAACAAGGAGGCGGCCAGATGCGGCTTCAGCCGGCAGATCCTGCAGATCTTAAACGGAACCGGGGTGGATTATGACACCTTTGATATTCTGCAGGATGAGGAGGTCCGGCAGGGGCTGAAGACCTTCTCTAACTGGCCCACATACCCGCAGCTGTACGTGAAGGGTGAGCTGATTGGAGGCCTGGACATAGTCAAGGAGCTGAAGGAAAGTGGGGAGCTGGTGTCGGTTCTGAAGGGGGAGTCATAGGTGGATGTCCTCCACCGTCCTCCATCCTTCAGACAGGGAACAAGAAGCTTCTGCAAGGGCCCCAAACAGCAGCTCCACAGGGGCCTCAGAGCAAAGGTCAACAGGAACTTTCAGATCATAGCAGTTCGGTAGATTCTGTTTGCAGAAACGGAGAACATGTTTGTTTCTTAAGAAAACTCATGCAAACACTGGAGACTCTTGAAAATACACCTTTAAAATGTTTAAAAAGTAGGAATATATGTGGGATAATGGCTTAAAATCCTGTAATTTGGCCCCTCACATCTGATTCTTGGGAAGATTCTGATAAAAGCTGCTTTTGGTTTGAACTTTAAGGTTTTTGAGTTTCTTCAGATCGTTCCTCTTTCATGTTTTTCACATCTTCATCCTTGGGAAATGTTTCATAAACAGCTTTTCATCCATTTCTTTCAACTCATGAGACTAATGCAGGTCCCATTTTCTGCCTCTGTCATTTGTCCTTGATAAAACAATGATTAAATGATTTAAATGAACATAAAGATGTTTGCTTCTGTTGTGTCTAAAGATTAATGAACATTTATTAAATGAGCCGTCCTATTTTCCTCTTGAATAGGAAAAACCCGTTTAGTTGCATCATAAATCCGTTTAACTATCGGACATGATGCTATTGCAGCTGCAGCAGAGCCGAGCTAACTTTATTTAAAAACACCTGACCAAAGTGCTGAACAGATTAAACTGAATATCCACAGAATCTGAACATATTTCTGCGGTTTTACGGATCTGTGACCTGATGAGCATAAATGTAGAAGATAAGATGCTGCGATGGCTCATCACATAGACATTAATATTAAGTTTAGATTGTCACCATGTTTTGATTTGTTATTTATTTGATTTACACCAATAAATGGGAAGTGAACACTGCAGGAGCTCAGGACATTAAGAGAAGCATCTGAAGGTTTTATTAAACCTGTTTAATATCTGAAATAAGCCTTTAAACTAAAACCTTTGAGTATCATAAATGTGTGATATAAAGCCACATAAACATCAGCAGTTAGTCTTCATGTCTATGGTCTTCAATCCAGTTGCTGATTGGATGATTGTTTGGCATTGAACAGGTGTACCTAATAAAATGGCCATTCAGGATACAGAAGAAATTGCAGAAAATGAATGCACAGTAAATAATCTGCATATTAATATATTAATATCTAGATGATAGCCTTCTTCTATTTATTCAGGTAACTCTAATATCCAGGTTGTCTAAACTTTTTTTTTAATTTTTTTATTTTCAATTGAAAAAAACTTGCAGGCAGAAAAAAAAAAAGATACACATTTAAAAAACTAAAATCACAGAAAAATATATTGGGATTTTTTGGTAGTTCAACAAAAACTAAGCGTGAAATATTTCAGTGAAACAAAAAAATTTTTATTAGGAAAGGGACGCGTGAATCTAAACTTCAAAAAAGTTTCACGTTTTCATTATTAAAAGAAAGAAATCCAGTTTTCTAAATCTTGAAAAATATGTAGTTTATTATCAGCAATAAAAACAGGAATTAAATCATTGATAATTTAAAAACACTTTCTGTGTTTGGCTATGTTTTAATAAAACTGATCTGGGTGCATCAAACTCCACTGGATGGATGTGATTCTATTTAGCATTAAATTACAGAAAATCTGGAAACTTGGTTATTAAAATACTTTGTGTTGTGCCAAACATTTCTGAAATAATATTTCAATTTGTGGATAATTATTTTGTCTCTACCTGCATCTGAAGGGCCACATTTGCATCATTAAGGCCGTTAGTGGCCCCCGGGCCACACTTTGGACCCCCCTGATCTGAGGTGAGTCTTCTTCTGCTAAAACTTCACATCGTTAAACATTAATGCTTGAGAATCAGCCAGGAAATGGTCTGGCTGACCCTGCAGGTACAAATATGTTTGTCGCCCCCTTGTAGAAGCAGGAATTATTACAGTAACTAATCCCATCTTCCACAATCTTTCTGCACTTCCCTCCTGATGCATATACATTTCATTATTCAACCATATTTCTCATAATTTTTTACTTGGTAGCGCAGTCTAACTCTAATAAGGTTATTATATTCATAATTTAAGCAATAAGCACTGAATTTATTTTGGATTAACCTAAAAATGATTCAGCACAATGATAAAATTTCCGTGTGACGTCTATTTTAAATTGGCACGGAGATATGGAAATCAGGTATTAATAAAACAAAAATGTATTTTTTAAATTTCCGGAGCATGGACTGACCTTTTGTATGTCAAGACTTTCCCTGAGGGCTTTTATTGTTTCACATGTAAATCAGTTCACACAGCAGAGCTCCTGCAAATGACGCCTGTGTAACCAAGGCTGGTCGACCAAAACAACCAGAAATGACAAGCACTTAGGTTTCCTACTGTTGTCAGTGAGACTTTAAGTGGTAAAACAAGAAATACTTTCAAGCTGAAGACCAAAAAGCAGAAACATTTAGAATTTACTCTTTTCTTCAACTGAAGGGGAATACATGGTCAGTTCACGTCTAAGAGGAAATAAGCCAAACTGACCAGAAAACCAAAAGGCCACCAGAACCAGAACACAAGCAGTCCTCACCCTGGCTGGGAAAATGGCTGCTGCTTCAGCCTCATGCTCTGCTGCTGAGGGAGCATGCAGCTAAATGTTGGTTAAAGTGACCTTTTTAGAGAATGTTGTGTAATTACAAGGTAATGAAATCCTCACTGACCCAAAGCAGTGAAGCACCCAGAAGGTTTGCTAAAAGGACGACATGCCAGAGTGAATGATCTGACCGACGTCATGCAAACCTCCAGGTGTTCCCACTGCATCTCCCTGCTGCGGCTGCTGCGGCTGCTGCTGCTGCTGCTGCGGCTGCTGCGGCTGCTGCTGCTGCGGCTGCTGCGGCTGCTGCTGCGGCTGCTGCGGCTGCGGCTGCTGCTGCGGCTGCTGCGGCTGCTGCGGCTGCGGCTGCTGCTGCGGCTGCGGCTGTTGCGGCTGCTGCTGCGGCTGCTGCGGCTGCGGCTGCTGCTGCGGCTGCTGCGGCTGCTGCGGCTGCGGCTGCTGCTG
>CAEFZX010018913.1:0-72556 GCA_903066825.1 Alfaro cultratus | reverse complement strand
AAATATATATTTTTATAAGTCCTCAGATTTTGTTCCATTTTCCAGTAAAGCTGCGAAGTTCTGTCTTGTGAGCCTCTGTTGTGGACTCATCTGTGAACCCTAAACGTCTGCAAAATCAAATCATGTCAAATCACACGATGGAGGGTCTGTGTATCTCTGCTGGCTGGGAAACTCCTTGCAATTCACAATAAGTATAATGTCTTCTTTAGCCCAAAGAAAACCCAATATAAAGAATTATCTTTATTTCAGGTGTTACAGCTGCTAGGTGCAGTTAGTCAGGGCAGTGTGCAATACTGCTCATCCACCTTGTCACCATAACAAATCCCACTCAACACAGTCGCAGCAATGCAGTGGGCCAGGCCGAAATCTGGCTAGGAAAGCAAGAGGAGTTCAAATACAAACATCACATATTGTAGTGGAAAATTATCAGACAAGGTTCCCCTGGTAAATTTCAGAATGACCATTCCAGGTATCATGATCCAAAAATCCAAAGATTAGATGAGACACTGAACCAGATCAGCTGACCTGTATCAAGACCAGGCAAGAGATATATTTATGATGTATGGTTTGTATAAGAAGGTTGTATAAGACTGTTTAAAAAAATTTGTGAAGACTTACAACACTGTATTGGTGTGTTGCACTACACCTTTTGTTGCCCCATACTGCCAGCATAATTTCTGAAAGCTCACAGTTATCTGACATCTTGTGATTATATGCATTATTCTATGTTTAACAAGTTCAACATCTGTTATTAATTATTTAAAATTGACCCAACGTTTAATGTCCCAATTCCAACAGATATATACATACAAAATAATTGTCTTTCTTCATTTTACTTTTGCATAGAAAGCCAAACAAGTTATGCCAATCGGTTAATGTTGGACAGCATGCAGTCTGTACACAGGTGTCTGTAAAGTATATGTCTTACCTAGCATGACAGTGAGTGGACCCTGGGGAATGGTGTAAGTCTCTAAATGTATCTGTGTGTAGTCTATTTTTAGGCACCTTTCAAACAGAATGCATCTTGGGAAAAGGTACAAGATCAGCCAAGTGAGCATGATTCGTTGAGTCAGATCTCCCTTCTCCCATTCCCTTTCCCTCTCCTTTACTGTGACTTTTCATGACTTATTTTATCACTTTGTCCATCATCCTCTGTAATCTTCCCTCTTTCTTCACTGTTCCAAGACTATAACTCTTCTTGAAGAAGTAATTTTGCAGCAAACAGCTCTCTAATTAAAACAAGCAATTCAACAGAATCTCTCAAAACATGCAGGCACCCCTCATTTCACGTTTACATGATATTCTTAACTACTTGCAGAGAGATTTAATTTTGAGTGAAAATGTCTTGAAAAGCCTCTAAGCATTTATGCTCTTTGGTATTCTAGGGATGCTTCCCATCTTTCACTGCAACCCTTCCTCTACTCCCAGTTTTTTTTTTTTTTTTTTTTTTTTCAGTAGGAGAAATGTTTGGTATTCCAGGGATTCCCTGCACTTCGTTCCTCTCCAGTCTACTTTCCTGCTTTTGGGCTCTCTCTTCCTCACCCTTTGAAATAAAACTTATTTATTTTTCCTTCTGCTCAACTGATCCACGCATGTCATGCTGCTTTTATTCTTGGTTTAGCACTGATGTTTTTAAAGTGCTTTTTAGACAGCAGCGCATCACATGTGGCAATCAAACATACACATCAAATGCATTATTCTAAATCTACTGGATCTAGTGTTCAGTTTTATCATTTTCAAATAATGTGAAGCTAAACAAAGACAGTAAAACAAATGAGCAAAGCAGACTCAAATCACCAGTGACAAGCAATAGCAAGAGATGTTGTAAGCCCTTAGCCACAAATAGGATTTTCAGATTGTTAGATTAGATTAGATCAGAAATTTAAAATACATTTGGGAGAGATGAATGGGCTTTTTCTGAAGGAAAACGGTCAGGTCAGAGGAAAAATTAAAGGTAACTCATAAGTATATATGTGATCATCAACAATTCATATATCCACTGCACAAATTGAAATTTGGATTTTTGGTACACACGTAATCCTAATTGGAAACTTTAAACAATTTAAAATTATCAGAATAATTATAGAAATTCTCTGACAGCTGCAGTTTTATAAAGAGCACAAGTGATAGGTTTGATCAAAATGTACATTTGTCTAAAGCTGCTGTCACAGTGATTTTATTTCATCACATACTGTCTGAATGTAGAAATGTTTTTCGTGCGCTTTCAAAGTTCTCAGTAAGTTAAAAAATAACATTGATTTCTACCTTCTGTATAAAGTGTCTTGCCTTTAATGCACTGTAATTGTATGCTTTGGGTAAAAATTATAAAACCTTACAGCTACACATAGGGGGCCTTTTGACTAAATACTCTGTTCACCATATATATTCTATGAGTTCCCCCAAGTGGTCAAATTAATATTACCTGGTTTTAATATTAAAGTGTAAACTGCTGACTGAGCAATTGCACAGTCAGCCACTTCAAGCTTTTAGGATACAGAGGTGAGTGAAGTTTTATTCTTGCAGAAAGAGCCATGTCTGCATTTTTTTTATCTATATATCAAAAATATTTCAGTCCTGATATCCAATGGTTTATAATACATATATGAAATCCATAACAACCCTTTTAAAGTTATGGAAGGGGTTTGCACTTTTGAAGACTGAATGAAATGCAAGAGCTGTGTTCAACTTTTTGCCAAATTGACAGTTCATTTTGAACTCTGCCAGGCCTGCTCCTTGTTACTGATTCTGTTTGTAGTTTTTCATAGACAAGATCTCAAGGAGATCATGGATGGTGAGGACAGTTAAAGGACATAAGAGCAGATATTTGCTTTTTGCAGACAATGTGGTTCTGCTGACATCTGGCCATGACCTTCCACATACACTGACAAATGTTCACAGCTGATCTTGAAGTAGTTGGGATGAAATTAATTCTCTCTTCATCTGAGGTCATGGTTCCTAATCAGAAAAGAAAGGTGGCTTGGTCTTTTCTGGTCAGGAGTGACTCTCTGCCAGAAGTTTTAAGTATCTTGGTGGTCAATAGTCAGACGGAAAGTAATATAAAGAGACGACTTCAGGCTTCAACTGCAAAAATTAGAGCTCTGCTCCTCTCTGTCTTAGTGACAAAAAAAGCCAAGTTTTTGATTTATCAGTCTTTCTATTGGCGGACACACCACAAATACACCATCCTCACTGTGAAGCATGGTGGTGGCAGCATCATGCTGTGGGGATGTCTCTTAGCATCAGGCCCTGTTTGTTTTGATTGAGAATTTATTTGGCACTTCCCAGAACGAGTGGGAGTGTCACTGAGGAAATGAATGTTTGGGCTCATAAAGCATTTTTGTGTACAAATATTTATTTTAGGTACACATATAAATTCAAATTTGTGACAAGAGTTCAGAATTTTTTTTTTTTTTCCCAAAAAAATTACAGTACATATATACCTTTAGATTCCCTTGCTCCTGATACACCAGGATGATTCTGTTCTAATTTGCAGGACAAATTAAGCTTCAGTTTAGACGTTATACTTTGACCCACGCTGAATTTTTCCATGTGTAAATCTCCAGATGGGATTGAAAGAGTTGCAAAAACATTACTGATGTGTCAGAGTTAACATCCTTTAATCTAGCTGTTGCTATATGCTACTATGCCTGAAGTCTGGTTGGCCCATGGAGATCAGGTACATTTTGCTTTACGTTGATGATTGAGATGTGTCATTGCCCTTTCTACATGCTGAGAAACTTATTACAAAATCACAGGACACACAACATGTGCGTGAGTTAGACTTTATGGCTCTTTGCTCCATCAACCTGATCTAATGACAGCTGCCTAACTGAACCCTTTTCTGCTACCTCACCAAAGTACCACCACACACACACGCACACACACGCATGCGCACACACCTCACATATTCTCACACAGCAGGACAGCTGACATTGCTATTTCAATCGATACAGCCGACTACTTCTGGCGTCAGCACCGACAGCGTTATATGACACACTCCCACAGTGAAGAGCTTCCTACGGTGTTTCAGTCAATATGGGTTAATGGTGTAAGGTAAAACTTTTCCCTTTCCTCTCACTATCTCTCATTCTGTTAATCTCTTCACCTCGCTGCCACACATAAACACACAGAGACATAGCAGCACCTGACTGTCCAAGTTGACAAATCCTCCAGTAGGCCTTCCTCCCTTTAATGATTTGCAGTGTTTGCTGTATAAGCCTCCCTGCTGAATCCACTTGCTTTAAATAAACTCGCCAGCCTATTATTCTCAATGAAGTGCACACAGATTTTGTCAGGAGCCGGGGACACCAGGTCAATAGCAAGAAAAAAAGGCTTGCATCATGCATTTGTTTTTATAGAGCTTTTGTACACAAAGACATGACTATATTTTTGATGCTTTATCGTTAAAATGTGAAAACAGGTAAACATAGTTTAAATTTAAAATGAATCTGTAGCAAAATAAGGCAGCTCTGCTTTATTTTCTTGCACTGATCTTAAAAGATCTCTATAAATTTACTTTGGAAATTTTTTGATCAGCTGGTTAGCCTGAGAATAAAAAATAAATAAATATTGCAGCATTCTTCACCATAGTTTAAAGAACAATAGAAAAAATCAATTCTCTTTTTGATTTAAAATAATATAAGTATCAAAGTATGGTTCATGCGGTGTACAGTTTCCTGTTTGTTCTCCATGCATCTCTCTGAACATATGAAACTCCATTTAAACAATCAACACATTTCTAATGAATGAGCACCAGAGGACCCCCAGTGTTTTTATGGTTCAAGTATTGTTTTTCTCCTTTTTTCATTACATTTTCACAGCAGGACATCCTTCCAATAAGACCTATATGTTTTGAACTTATTAACTGCATCTGTATGACTGATCAAACAACCAGTTTTACTTTGAGCTTTAAAAGTAAGACATCTTTATTTCATCACCCATGATGATAGCTGCGGCATCCTGAAAAATCAATTATACAGTTTGATCCTTGTAAGAGTTTATGCAAACTTTCCTTTAATCCAATACATTTGATTTTACTCAGCTAGGCAACGGTCTTTTTGCTATTTACTGCTGACAAAACATGCAAAAATAAATAAATGGCTGAGTTTTGCTAAAAATTGAAAAGAGCTTATTTTTAAAATAATCTCTTGCAATTGGATATTAAGGATGGGAAGTAAGATTAGGCAGTTGCATGTGACTGAATGCTTATCACATAGCCTAAACTGTGTGTACTGGTTTAATATGTTTAAATACTGAGAAATATTTAATAGTAGTCTACATTTAAACTGAGCAGGTAAATAATTCAGGAATTAACCGGGGATTAAACACAACTAGATAATGGCTGTGTCACAGTAGATGCTAAGCATACTTTGAATTTTTCAGAAGATTGAAGCAATTATTTTTTTTATTGCACGCTTTTCTGATGTGTTCATGCTTCCTTTTTCACACTAAACATTAAATACCCAAATTGGAAATTACTCAGGCAAAACGACTGATTCTTATATTTCTAGTGACACCAGAATTTATGTCCAAACGTGAACCTAAAACACTAATTCAGTTACCTATCATAATTAGAAAAATGCAAGTTTTTTATCATTAGAAAAAAACTGATACAGTAAATTTAAAGTTAGAGAAAATAAAACGTGCCCTTTTCTTGTATTTACATGTGTGATGCCTTCAAACAAAAGAACTGTTTTACAAAATCTGTATTACGGTCGAATATTTATGATAAACATGTATTTATGTTGTGGATTCCATACTTGTCTCAGCCTAAAAGTTTAGAAAAACTAGTTTGTGTGTTTTCACAAATGGAATAAAGATTTTAAAACAATATCTCTGCTTTGAAGCTGAAAGTTCTGAGAATTTCATCTATTTTTGACTCTGAGGTGATGAAATGCAATCCAGATTCCAGGAAGCTAGGCATTTATTAGTGTGCAGAATAAAAAGTAAAAGAATCTGACGGTAACTTCAGCACCATCAGTCAGCAGCATATAAAAATATTTTAAATGATGCTTGAAATAATGCACTGTATGTCACTGTTATATTTTAATGCTACCACACTAACTAATTCAAAGTGAGTGCAGCCATATACACAAATAATTCAGATAAACAATGAGTAGGTTTGAAGTTTGAACTGTCTTGTCAGTGTAAAGCCTCTTTTTGGAGTTTTGTTTTCTGCTCCTGTCTCCAGCCCTCCATGGACACCTCTATTAGAAAAAGCCATGTATAGCAGATGGACTGGAATTAGCAAACATCAAGTGGCTGAATAGTGAAGCCAAAAGCTCAGAAAACATGGCAGTGGTAACATAGCAAAGCCATTTGTATGCAGGTTTACACAAACAGATCTCCATTCATTCTTTTTGATATTCCATGTATTTTCTGACTTTACATATCATTCTCTTTAGGAAATAGTCATTTTAAATATGTATCTTGTGGTTGCTTTCCAAAGTATCCTTTGTATGTTTTCATAAATACTTATTGCTTCAGCAAACACAACTTAACATAGTACAATGCATTATGTACTATACAGTAGGTAGCACATCTAACACGCTGTGGTGCAAGTAGTCAAGAGTGTATCCGTCCATTCCCCAATGAACTCTAGAAACAGGCACCTTTCCCACACCTCTTGATGTACATTATAATATGATTTCTGATCAGTAAACATGCATAAATAAGTTTCTGCATTTAAAATGTAACAAGGCATAATGTCAGTTTAAAATAATGATATTAATATTAAATCCCCATCCATTTTTAGGATCAATCACCTGCCACGAGCCAGCAATTTTGTATTATTAATATGTCACAATTCCTTCCTAGAATAGTGCAATTTTCTGCAATAGTTTTGGTATGCCTCTGAGATTTTTTACAAATCAAAACTCTTTGAAATACAAGCAGTACAAAGAAAATTATGTCGCTTGAGGCCTTGAAAAAAATAAAAAAATAAAAAAATGAAAGAAATCCCTCTTCTGCAGCACATTATGTGTATGGAAACGAAATCCCTAAGTCGCAATCCTGCAATGAGTTTATGTCTTTTTCATTCGCAGTTGGCTGTTGGCCTCTGTGTTTGCAAAACCATGCATTAATCAGCGAGATTTGGAAGCTCCCAGAAGTGACCCTAATGGATTCTACATCAGTCAACAACACGCTTAGGGAGAGAGGAGGTGGAAACAAAAAAAAACTGTGCCAACACCAATGGGAATGAACTTTTAACATGTTTTACTCATACTCATGCAGACACGTTCTAAGTAAGCATGAAAGTGGCATACGCATCCCTGTTATATCAACCAAATGGGTAAGAATTAAAAAATAAAAATCCCTGATCATACACACATACCGAACAGAAAGTAACTAAATGCCCTCTAAGGACTAATGAAAAAAAGGATTACATCATCATAGATTTATAGAAAAGTTGAAAGGAAATTTGTTCCCCCTTATTCCTCTTGTAGTTTTACTAGCAAATTATGTTTGTCTAATTCTCAAAGTACAGCTAAAGGAAGATCTTTTCCTACAACAGCACCAATAATCAGTTTCACCTATTTACAACATTTACTTCACATGTGTAGACTTTACAGATATTATATTTGTTATATTACAGCAATTAGGCCTGAGCATGTCAGAATAAGTGGAGACTGTAAACCCTCCTTAAAGTGAGTTTGTACAGGTATGTTTGTTTGTCTGGTATATCTAAGTGTTGTCCTGTGGTGAATTGACAACCTGTCCAGGGTGAGCACTGACACACAATGACAACTACAGATAAAGAAAATAATGAATAATGCATAACCTGATTCATTTAAAGCCATGACAGAATGTGTTTCTCCTTTTCTTTATTTTTACCTCTGACAATTTATTAGAAGTTAATATAATGTCTAGAGACTATGTATAATAATTTTGCAATGTTACACACGGTTGGATGAATATATTCATCAATGTGGCACATTAAATTGATTCCTTCTGCCATGTTTGTGTTTGAAGATTCCAAGATTGTTTTTATTGTCATTGTACAAAGACTTGTATATAATAAAATATCAGTTCACCCAGCTAAAAAAAAGCTCTTATTTTAAAATAATCCTAAAATAAATGTGCTAATAAAATAAGAAAAGAAATTTAAATAGTGACAACACACACTGCATCGCTTGTGACCAAAGAGAGGACAACTACGAACAAAGGCAAAAAATTACATGCAGACTGCTGAAATGTTCTGTATTGGATGGACGCGTTTGCAACTTCATGTATACAGTATAACTCTATGTGAAACATGAATGAAAGGCAGAAATAAAGCAGATCATGCAAGCAAGAAAAAGGAAGAAGATTACAAAGCTTCATAAAGTCAGCCTCTGTTCATTCTTACTGAATTTGAGACTTCAAATGTTCAACATGTGTTGAAATTGCTTTGATTTCCCCATTAGTGATCTGCTAGCTTTTTCAAAGGAGACAGATCAACAAGTGATTCATGCTGTGGGTGCTGACACACCCCCATGCCTTAAAGCAGTCAGCTTTAGCGCCTTTTGCAGGTTACATGGTTTTCCACTTCGGCACGTGGATCCTAACATCTATTTTTCCCAAAAGCAAACAAAAATGTCACCTCATCTGAACAGAGGAGATGCATTATTCGTATTTTCACCCCGCTGAGGTCACCTTGTACTAGGTCTGCTCAGCAGAGATTATTTGAAGAGTTATTTTATGAAAAACGTTAAGTGCACTACAGATTTAAGTTAATCTACTGGACAGAACCTGACTATGGAGCAAGAAATGGTTTCAGAGATTATCTGAAACAGCCAACCTGACCAATGCCTTCCTACGCTATTCCACTCGATTCGAAGGTTAAGTTGCGGCGATGATGTTAATTTTCTATGCTGTTTTAGAATTGTAGTCTGTCTGTAAATTTTGCATTTGCAGTGGTGGAAGTGAAAGAAGCCATTCAGTTTGGTTTAGCCACGCTTCCAAATATTGAGCCAACATTAACAGCCACTTTGTTTTTTTCTCTGCACTTCCCTCTTCACAGTGGGAATACTGACCAGGCAATTTCCAGGAAGCTTTGAACTGGTGCATTACATACGGCACGGGCAAACGATTGGGTAAAATGCCTCCAAGAAGCAATTGTTTCTCAAAAGCCAAGAGCACAGACCCACTGTCTGAAGTAAAGTGAAGGACAAGGGACTGATTTTTACCTGGATAAAACAGCAAAAAGTCTCTGAATCTTTTCATATATTATTTTTGTTTTAAATATGCTTAGGGACGTTGGCGTCATCAAGTCTGATGAAAGGACTTAAAACTGTCCAGCTGAACGTCTGATCAAGAGGTGTACTTGTACTACACACAGAGAAAATAGGTGCAATATTACCATCATCTTAATGGAGCACAGGCTCTCTACAATATCAAGCTCAATCAATTTTGCTGTATTTTACTGGAGTACACCCCAGACAGGTCACCAACTGAGCAATGGCCTAAGAGAGTTTTTGCTTGTAATATGTAATATTTTTTAAGTTTGCATATGTATCTTAGAGATCATTCGACCAATAGATTTGTGTGAGTTGATGAATTTAATGTTGGTATTTCTTTTATCTTAATCACTACAAATTACATTGTTAAAAAAAGAATAGTGTCATACAAAGTTAAAAAGTTAAAAGCTCTAAAGTAGCACCAATAGCAGTTTTCAAACATGCTGACAATAGCAGAGTTCAGTAACAGAACAAGAAAGTAAAGCATCAGGGTTTATTTTACTGGCAAAAGGACCTTACAAACACTCAAGGGAAGTGCTGCTAGAGGTCCATGTTACTAAGTGGAAATTCATTTAAGGTGAAGCAGCCATTTACATTTGAAATATTTATGATTTTTCACATTTAGGATCAAGAGTACCGAACATTTGTTAAGCTTCTCATTCCCGAAAAAATGAGCACAAATGCAGTCGTTAAAAAAAAAAAAAACACTTCAAAACTGGCTTAATGCATATATTTTCAAACAAATCTATAGCCAGCGCTGCATATGCCTAATAACTGATAAGGCAGCAGTGCGAGCGTTTAAATATTATGCTACAACTCTTTTTTTCTCATTAAAGATGGAATTGGGGGTGATGGGAGAATCCCTTGTGCTTTTCAACTCTAAGATTTATTTTCATTTTATTTTAATAATTAAGAAAATAATTCTATTTACATCATCTACTATCTGCTAAGTCATCTCTTCCCTCACCACTTTATCAGGAGGTTGTCTCTTTAGGAGGTATAATAATACTGTCCCACCACAGGAAAAGCAGAAGAACAAAAACTACATGTTTTTTTTACAAAAATAACTTTCATTTTTCAACTGATTTTATAAAAAACAATTATTAGGCAGCTAGACTGTCTCTAATCATGGCTTCTCTATCCATGAACTCACGTCGTACAGCCCACAAATCTGTAAAAATCAGTTAATTTTCATCCCTAGTTTCTGCAAATTGCAGGTGGTTCTACCTCCTTATGTAGAATATTACATATATTTTAGGTGTATACCTCTTTAAATGATGCACGTATATGAATAGTGATGAGACATTTTCTTTATCTCTTAAAGATTGTTTTTGTAGAGAAGTCAAACATGTATGTTTTAGAGTTAATTGCAGCTTTTCAGCGATTTTAAATTTAGCTTCAGGGTGAAATTAAAAAAAAGGAGGTGGAAGTGCAGATGAAGAGATGTCAAATATCTCTAACTATCTTTACACATGCTGTTAGCTTTATAATGCACATTCATTTATCAAAGTAAATTATGCAACAGACTTGACTAAAGATGTGGTTTGTGATCATTTTAACAAGGAAATTAGACTGACCTGCTATAAAAGTAGTGGTTTAAATAGAAAAGCATTTTCCTAAGCAGAATGTTCTCTTTGATTCTAGCAATAAGACTCCAAATTTAAACCTGAAAGTGCTATTATAGAGACATTATAAAATGTGACAATATAAAATGTGTCTGTTCTCACCGACACTGTGTTATTATTGTGATCAAAGTCTCACTTATATGTAAATACTAGATAAGTTCTCTGTGACATAATCACAAAAGCCCATGCAAAACCTCTCAAAACCTTTCATGACAAGATGTTTGAAGGGTGTTTCTCAAACATACGGATAGTTTATGTCCATGAAATCTATTTAGACAGAGTTCAAGAACACCTTGATGACAGCCTTGAAAGTTGTTAGATACTCATCTCTTACAATCAGACATAAAAATGAGAGTTTGCCAAGGAGACAATCACTTCAAACAGAACCAGTAAAACACAAGAAAACCTTCTCAGAATAAAACTTAATGGCTGACAGGTTTGCTTTAGACAGAGTCATTGACACTCACCCAGACGTTTACACACGCACAAACTCTCAAATGCAACACTCAGAATACACAGGCAAAATGAGGAACCGCAACACCCCCAAATATAGACCACAGTCAGTGAATTTCTTGCTTTTTGAGCTTATGTTTGATATTTAGTCCATGATTCATGGATAAACGGTTACACAACAGCGTGTGTGTGTCTGTGGGTCTCTCTGAAAGGTCAGACTAAGCTTTCACGTCGCATCCAAACATGGAACATTTGCCTTATCATGCTTACGACAAAAAATGTGAGACTCAATGAAAGACGGACAGATATAAAACTCCCTATTACCACAGAAATATGGAAAGCATACAAAAGACATGTCAATATATTACTAACGCAGATTTATATAAAACAATTTTTTAACAAAGGAAGACAGCATCTCTGAGCTGAGTCAACGTTCACCCATTTAAATTCAGACAGTTATTCAAACTGATGTCTATCTTACAGCTTTACCTGAAGTTTGGAGAAATGTTGGAGATGTATATCAGCTCTTGATGTGAATGTTTACACTCCTGAGCTCTGAAGACAATATGGAGTCACAACTGACCGAGACAAATGAATAAAACTGCTTTTCTGAGATTCAAATTTGTTTTTTTGAAGTACCACAAGCGATATATCTCGCTTCATTTAGCCAGTATTTCTCAATATATTCTCTTCTTGTAGCTTCAAAATATGTTCCAGCAGTGTTTCTGTGCGAGTACCCACACTGACATATGTTCTTACCTTCATATACTGCTTTGAAGCCCTGCGCACTCACAGCAAAGTCTGTTGTAAACCACAGAGCCAGTATGGAACCACTGCTGACAATAGGAGAGGGCAGCATGAATCCTGACAATCTGCAAACAGAAAGCGGTGTAAATATGAATAATGCATTTTTGCAAATATGCAAGACCACTGATTCCACAAAGACAACAAGTAGGCCACATAAAAATTTAAAATCTGAGGAATTATTTAATTATGTGAGATGTTGGTTGTTACAAAGTTTATATAAAGAGCATTTTCTTTGCAGGAACCTTTTCAGGAGCCATTACAATTTTTCTGGGGCAATTTTTGTTTCTCCCTGTCATTTCCACTGTTGGAAATGACAGGGATGCATATGAATGTCATTTATGACATAGATGTTATACTGTATATAAATCTTTTCATTTAAACTTTATCTAAATGAAAACAATTTTATTTTAAATGGTTACAGGTCCAAATTAGCCCAAAAAGAGTGGTCTAAAAAAATCCCAGATGTTTTTATGGGACCGGTTATCTGACACAGAGATGTTCTAAAATTTCACAGATACCACAAAAGAAAGAAAAAAACTGTGAAATACATTGAAAAAATCTCAAAATATCATTTTGTTGCTCAAATAAATGAACTAGTCTCTCTTTCTCTCAAAAAGCAGCTTCTACTTTTCTCTCAGTGGTACATTTGCATTTTGTCTGTGTCATCCATGAGCAAGAGGTTTCTTTTTGATCAAGCAGCAGGTAAGTAAATAAAACTAACATGAGAGTGCTCCTGCACAACTCACAAAGGTATAAAAATGGGGGTTTTAGTTCTTTAGCACTCAAATGGTTTTGTCAAAAGAGACCATTTATGGAAAAAGGTTTGTATAGAAGATCCAGTAATGGACATTATTCATGTTCAGCAGAAGGTGTAATGACAAACTGAGACATTTCTACCTACAGCAGGTACAAAAAGTCTATAAAATATCAGATTTTGTTAATGTAAGAAACAAGAAAAGAAATGATTTCAAATTAATTTTTAACAACTCAAGTGAAAAACTAAACAAAATAAAAAAACATAAAGAAAACAAACTAATGTGGGTACAGAAGTGTGCAAACTCCCTTATAACTTCACAACTGTGTTCTAACTTTTGTACATACCTGTCATTGTTTAAAGAGCATTTGATAAACCTACGTAAAGTTCAGGTGTTAACAGGATTTTTCTAACATCTCCTCAGTCAGATTTCATAGCAGAAGCCATGATCCACAGAGAGATTTGAAAGCAACAAAGGAAGAAGAGTATAAAACAAATTTTAAGGCATTCAGTAAACCTTGGAACACACTGGACACAATTATCATTATAATTTTTTCTTTAGCTAGACCTGACTAGAACTTGTCACTTGTAGATGGACATAAAGGCCTTATAGTAACATGTTTTTGTTATATTTTTAATTCCCCCCCCAGTAAGACTTTATTTGCCTTCAGAATTTTTAAAGACTAAAATCAACAGAGCAGTATTTAACTTTGACGCAAAGGTAGATCATAACCACAGCCTGGGCTCCCTTTAGAAGACAAAAGCTCCCTAAATACATTTTTTGAGAGATCTGTAAACAATAGAGAAAATGATATTCCTGGATTTTGCTTCTCTTGCACTGTTCTCACCTCCATTTGAACTCCCCAGGTCTCACAATGCACAGCAGTTATTTCATCATTCTTTCACTTCCTTTTTCATTTCAGCATTCTTTTATATTAGAAAGCTTCTGGTTTAAAACCATTAACATAACACAGTCACACTCTTAGTGGTGACAGTTTGCTTCTGTTGCTAGCATTTAGACTATGCAATAATTTTTTTACAGTAATTATTTGAAATAATGGTGTATTTTCTGACATTTCTGTCTAATAACCACTGCACAGGCTTAATAAGAAACACAAATATATGACAAAAGGCTGTGCTATTTAGAACATCTTAACTTTTACATATTGAGCGTGAAAAGAATCAAATGCTAATAATCATTCAAATAAATGGTCCAGTAAAGGGGGTTTGACCTTTTTTGACTCAATAGAAACACCAAGAGAACACGCTGAGATAACTGCAGAAATTACTTTTTAAACAAAGCACTAACCAAAACAAAAAATGGCAACCAAAGACAATGCTTTTCATTCATTGAATATGGATTGTATCAATCAGAACTTTTATAATGACTTCCAAGTAATAGCAGAAGAAAGCAGATGAAAAAAGCTGTCTACATTTGTCCATAATCATTTGAAAAAACTGCTTTTTCTTTTGTCAGGCATGTTTTAAGGAGAATTTTCTTGTGCTGAAATCCAACCCACTTGAGCAATGACCTTTCCAA
Organism: Alfaro cultratus; assembly: GCA_903066825.1. Lineage (NCBI taxonomy): Eukaryota > Metazoa > Chordata > Actinopteri > Cyprinodontiformes > Poeciliidae > Alfaro > Alfaro cultratus. Next base: position 58,159 of record CAEFZX010018913.1, on the reverse strand, counting down.
TTTAAAAATCAGGAACTGGAGAGGAAATGGGACAATAAGAGGAAAACAGCAAAGTTCATCAGGAGAATTTTAAATCCAAAGATAGGAGCGAAACAGAATAATCCAGAATCTCACGACAAAATAAATATTTAAATGCAGATCGTTCCCATTTTTGAGCTTTTTGAAAGCTCAAAAATGCTAATATGAATGTGACAATAGACATGAAAACTTTTGATGCCTCTGTGACCTAGACCACCCAAAAGCTTATATCCCTGCCATAGAAATATTTGGCACACCACAGTTAGGACAGACAGAGTGACTATATACTGATCTAGTGATCATTTAGCAGGGCTGCAAGTATTATATATTTTTCTCTGAAAAGGAAGAGGTGTAAATACATTTGGAGGAAGTGGAGGGAAGATTGTGAAGCAGAGCACAGCTGTTTTAACTACCAGGTGACAAGGGTGATCTTACACTTATCAAACTGAATGAATTGTTCTGAAATGTTCACAAAAGTAGCAAATAATTTGTAAAAAGATATGTTGCTCAAAAATATCCACACATTTTTTCAGCTATAAAATACAAAGCCATATTTCAAAGTTTGAAAAATCTCAATGCTGTAAATTAAACATGAAATATGTGATAACTAATTAACAAATTCAAACATTAACACTTTATGGAATAGGACCAGAATTGGCTGACACAATATTACTGTCATCCAATCCCATGCACCTCATCATGGCTCTTTTTAAACAGACAGTATCAGGAGTCCTAGAGGAAACTGTGTCTGATGCCTCCTATGATTATGTAAGCTGCACCCCAGCGGGACATATATTCCTATTTTGCTAGGACAACTACTAACAATAACGGCCTACTTTCTTATGAACGACTTGCAAAACTGCATAATTGAGGACATTATTCCATCACATTATTTTGCTGATTGAATCTGGATTTTTCGACTTGGCACAGCTGAAGCACGAATTGTAAAATATTAACAAAAAGTTATTCAGACTGAAGCAGAAGAGCAACTGATATTGGAAACTCTGTTCCCAAACTATTAGCTGGAGCCTCAATGAAAAATGTTGCAGGTCAGGATGGTGCTTATTTGTTTAATCCTGCACTCATCAGTCAAACCCTTTGTAACGAACACCAAGTTACAGCAGAGGACAAGGTTTAAAGTGAAAAATAAAGGGGAAAAGCAGTAAGCCATCAAAAGTACTGAGTCGCATGGGGGACGGTTAAAAAAAACAGACATTGGTAGCAAAAATGAATAGCTTTAATTCTCTGGCCTCAGAGCAAGGACACAAAGGACAGACAAGAACAGATGAAAGGAGCATACAAAAAGCAACACACTGAATGGGCGATGGAAGTCAGAGAAGGAACAGAGGAAATAAAGGAAATGCAAAAGAGAAAAGAACAGACAGCCCTTCCTGCTTATTTTGGTTGTTTTGAGTTTTGGTAACCCTGCATTAAGCTTCCTGTGGCCAGGTAAATCAAATGTTGTGCAATGCTTAAAAAATGTTCTATGTCCTTTTTGTCATTTGCAGACCAACTAAAATCTCAGTGGAACTCCTACAGATGACAAAAGAAAATTAATAACATTTGCAGGGAGACAGATTTTTGCAGAAATATGTGCATTAGCTATATCAACTAAGTTTACATTATCATGCATAGTATTTAATGAATACTTCACCTATATGATCTCCCTGTCCCTGAATGTATTTTCTCCAGTAATTAAACTTCTTTTCTATAGTGGAAAAATGTGTCATGTTCCTTAATCGCTTATTCTAAATAGACCTTTGATATAAGTGCATTTTACCAGATGTTTTTTTTTTTTTTTTTTAGTTGTTTATATTGGTTGACCAATCCAGCACTGACTGCTGGGATTGGTCCCAGATTCTCTGCATCCTTGAATATAAATAGTACAATTGTTTTCCAACAGTATTGGCTGACAGTTTTATTTTTTTTAGGAAAAGATTTTTACTAATTAATTAAAATGTACATAAAATAGGAAATGTTAGGCATAGTAAAAAACAGAAGTTTTTTTTAAAAAATTCAATTTTTTTTTTCAATATTAACTTTATAGTAAATAACAACATAGACATCAAGCAACTTTTATTCAAAATTAGAAAACAATCTCATTCTGGAAAGATTTTACAGTCTTTTCTATAAAGACTACACTACTTTATTAAAATCGTGCATGTTTAGTTTATTAGCAAGAAGATAATAAAACAAAATAAATTTGTAATTAATTTTTAATTATTTGAAAAACTAAAATAATTTTTTTTAGATCCCGGGAGTGTTTTCATATTGATGACTTTGGCGTTAATGTCAAAATGTTTGGACTCTACCGGGTGTTTGTGACCCGCAACATCGCTGAGATCCATAGCATCCAGAACTCACTAATATTTCACATATAGGATGACATCATATTTCTACATACAAGACATGAACAAAGTGAAATTGTAAGAAGAATGTTCTGCTATATGACCATGTATTACTAATTTTATAAGAACATGAACTTTGGAGAGCATTGTGCTTTGGGCTAAGGTTGACTTCTATAACTTGTGAAAAACTAAAGCGATGGTTTGACTATGTAACGTACAGCACTGCTATTGATCAGAGAGGCAAAGGCTCCATTATAGAGCCACCATGACCGATAACCACTGAGGTAAAAGTGTTTGTGAAGAGGTTTCAGCAAGCCCTACTGCTGACTGGGATAAAAATTCTGCTTTAACGGGTTTAATAATAAATTGTTTATTGATTGGTAATATATGTCATGCTGCAGTGTGTTACAACAATTTAAGCTGGATACATATAAAATACATTGTAAATCAAGGTAAGCACATAGAAGGAAATTTATTTTTTAAAATTGCAAGTATTCTCACTTTTCTCAGTCAATGTGAGATTAATTAGGATAAAATTGAGACTTCTTAGTTGTGTGTGCTCTTAAACAACCACATAAGACTTGTAGTTCATCAGCCAGGTAATGAGCAGCAGTTGTCTTGTCACCCAATGAAATGAAAAAATTTCCAATCAATATTTTGCTCTGTTTCGCTTTCCTTCTCTTTTCATCAGGCTTCGCTTCCTAAGCTGGTAAATAAAGATCCCACAGCTGTGTGGAGTTTACCAAACAACAAAAATAATAAGTAAGGGAGGTTTAACTGTTCATCCAGTCAGTTTCATTTCTAGTCAGTCAACCAGCTTATGTAATTAGACAGCCGCTCAGTGATTTTAGGCAGCTGGCCTGAATAGTCAACCAACAGGCCAGCTTGCCTGTATGCCATTCTGCTGCTTTGTCCATCTGTCTGACTGCCCATCTGTATCTGTTTCAGTCACTCTCTCACTTGAGCTGCCAGTCTATCTGTCAGAATGTCCCATATTTATATCCTCCTCTAAAGCAAAGGTTAATGTTTTGACTAGACTGCAGCGCTTTTGTGATAGGGCATGTCAATATAGATAAAAGCAACAGTCCCAAGTATGCTGTTTTATGAGGCATTCCATTTTCCTTAGACATTGCATTGAGGATGATCTAGCCCAACTGTGTTGCAGAGGTAAATTGGAAAACCAGAATAATTTTCACACTCTTGACTTAAGTAACCAGACTAATTGTTACTGTAATATAAACCAATAATTATGCATTTTTCAGCATTTTAAGCATTTAAGGAACATGTTCACAGGTAAGGGTTGAGCAGTTCAATTATATGCCTCTGATTTAATGATACACAAGCTGTTAGATGTGCAAATAAACATATTATTTTAACCAGACTTTCCCAGGGCAGCTATGGCTACAATCCAGTAGCTCACCATCATCCGCATGTGAATGTGTGGGTGAATAGAAATAACATATTTTCTGATTTGAGTGGCTACGTAAGACTGATGTCATTTCATTTCAATATACATAGTACTTTATAAAGGTAAGTGCAATTGTGTATTTTAAACTTGGGTTTGATTGGCTACAGCTGATTTGAAATTTTTAAGAATTTATGTTTTCAAGTTCAATTCTAATGTATCATTATCCCTAAAATAATGTAGTTGCCCTCTTCCAGGTAAAATGAGTACCCCCATCACCTGTGAATGCAACCTCTGGGTGATTTGCTAGTCGATATAATAAAATAAACTATATTTCCTAGGTCATACTCCCTGTAAAATAAATATATATGAAGTTATCAACTAGAAAGTCATATCTATTTATTGGCTACTGCATTATGCCAAATAATTGTTTGTTAAAACAAACAGTAACTCAGCATGTCATATAGAAGGAAATCAATTCATTTAGGCATCTAGATGCATGAAGATGACTTGCTAAAGTTCAACTCAGGCATGAGAGAAGGGAAGAACTGGGGTTTTAGTAAATCTCAATGTAACATGTTGGTTACTGCCATATAAGGTAGTCTTGAGTATTTTTTTCTGGTTTCCAAGTGCAACTTTTTGGGAAGTTTTACAAAGACTGGGCTGAACGATAAGCTGCACTAATGTGGATGCTTCTCTGTCATCAGAGGAGGAGAAATGGAAGAGTAGTTAGAAATAATGAAAAAGAAGCAAAAGCTCAAATACCCACATATTAAAGAGAAATTATGCCACCTTTGAATGCTCAACACATTGAGTCTTGAAGTAAACAGGCTAAAGCAACAGAAAGTCATCTCTCGAGAAAACTCCTGCCAGTTACTAAAAACAGTAACCTGAGGCAGTGACCATGTTTACCAATCTTCTCATGGTTAGATAACTAGTTTCAGGAGGTTTACATACCATTTCAGAAAGATTATATCATCTCAAACTGATGCCTTACAGTCTCCAGATCTCAGCCAGCAGTACACATTTGAGAAATAGTTAAACAGGATATCATCTTAATAAACCGCCACACAGTAAATCTGCATCAACCTTTTGATGGCATCAAGTTGATATGGGAAAAATTTCTGAAAGGTTTCTGTTCTGAAAGAAAAAGGGGTCAATTCATTAACAAGGTGCACCATATTAATGGTCAGTGTATGTATATGATTAGATGAAAATACTGTAGATCTTAAAATACCATACATACAATTTATTGCAACACATTCCTAGTGAAATCCACATTTGCTAAATGGACAGTGGCAAACATCACAAGTCCAGGTCACAAAGTTGATGATTTATGAAAATCCACAATTCAGCAATCACCTAAAAGGGCTATAAGATTATAAAGATCTGAGTGGCTATTGATGGCGGACATTCATCATTTAATTGCCCCTCCCCTGAGAATAAGTTGAATAAGTCCATGGAAACTTCCCTCCACTAATCTATGACCACTGTCTGCTTCAGCCTTTTTTTCAAACCTCCTTCAAGATATGCGAACCATCTCATTACATCTAAATATCTGCCTGTTTGGATGATGATGGACTCTAAAACAATAATGTAGAGTGAAGTACAACATTTACCAACTCATTTTGTATCTTTTAAAGCTTGTGTAATGAATTTATGAAGTGACAGTGTTTCAACTGTAGAAAGAAATGGTTAAAAATTGATGGACACTTTCATTTTAATGACTCAACACAAAGATGATTAGTTATCTCAGTGGAAATAGGTTGATTGCTAAGAAAAATATAGCAAAAATAACCCACTTCCAAGAGTAGGAAACATTGTTTTCAGTTTCCACACTGGCCTTCTATCACTGAGCTGACAGGCTGAGAACATTGATCTATAATTGAAAACAACAGCTGAGCTTAGGAATGCTCTTTCTGCCGAGCACAAACTGCAGTACGGTATGCTGATTGAGGCAAACATGTCAATAAAGTAAAGCACAGCTATTCACTTACATCTCTTTAGATTCACATTTATCAAACAAAAGTCTTTTTTTCTACCACACTCTGCATCTAAAAGTAATTTAGACTATAAACACAGACCTACTGACAGTGATTTATTTTGGGCTTTTTAATACTCACTCATATTTTCAGACCAAAGCCATAACCTTCACCATCCACTTGCAGTCCAATAGTATATTTGGCTCACAAGTTGCTCAATAAGCAGAAAACTTTAACTTTTAAACTTTCTGAGTAGACTCGCCATCTTTCTAGAGCCCTCTCCATTTCAGTCAAGCAGCTCAACTGCAATAGATTATATCCGAACGATAAGAATACGCAGCATTGATGTTTGGTGTCTAGGCGCTGACCTCATCGCTCCCCACAAGGAACCACCAGGCAGGGTAAGACTTTCAAATGCTATGTGACTCACATGAGGGAAGTCGCTGCAGGTGAGCCGAACAGTGACGGCTTAAATACATCCCATAATAAAAAGCTTGAAATGGATATATGTTTCAGTGAGTCGTCCATGTGAGAGTAGCTGGATGGGGATCGTCTGCCTGAACTACCTCAGAGGCATCATTACAGTTCAAAATAATAGAGAAGAAAGTAAGAGAACATGAATGTATTACTTATACAGTGAAACCATTTTGAGTACTCTTCATACTTTTCGCTATAGTTGCACCTTGTACCTTGGAAAATATAGTTGAATTGTATTTCATGAGAAGAGTTCCTTAGGTTTTATGTCAGTGTTAGTTTGACTTCCTGGCATTATGCCTTCCTTTCTTTTCGATTGCCTCTGGTGCTCTGTCTTCAATTAGTCTGAGAGCTTCATGTGTACTTTGTTCCTGTCTTCTGTAACTTTCATGAAAGTTATTTTTTGTCTGTTTGTTATGTGTCGGTTTTGGCATGTCAGCTTTCTAACCAGAAGACAAGACATTAAAATACTTCTGAAAAAGGAACCGAGAACATGGATGGAGGGGCTACATCTCTTGGTCTTTTTTGGTCTTTATTGTTTTGTGTTTAGTGTAAATTCATTATATATATTCCAATGTAAAGAATATCCATATATACACCTCTGGAAAAAACTAAGAACCCACTGCACTGAACCCCATTGAAAGCCTCATGGTTATTCCACCAAATATTGATTTCTGAACTCCTCCTGAGTTAAAACATTAGTATTGTTGTTTCTAAATGTGTATGAACTTGTTTTCTTTGCATTATTTGAGGTTTGAGGTTTTAAGTGATCTCTTAATTTTACAGAATGTTGGAGATTTATAAAAGTGTTCACACTGGCTATAAATGTAAACGCTTGTGGGAGCTGTTCATGCTTCATCTCTGGATTCTGTTGAATAAACCAATTAAATTATATACTAGAGTTCCTGAATGAGAGCTGTGGCTCTGATAAATATGTCATTGTTGATCTTTTATCTATTTTTTAGTGGCTTTATGCTGTTTGATAACATTTGACCCTAGTAATAAAGTGATATGTATCCATATTAAAAGTCTATAGTTATCACTACTATCTTAGTGATAATTGGATTTGTTTTTTATAAAAATATAATTCTGAAACGTAACATAAAAAAAATTCAATTGTGACATTTGGGAGTATTTTACATCTTTTTTTGACAGATTTCTGTTAAGAATTCACCACATCTCCTCACATCTATTGTTAGAATACCTATAGTCTTTCTAAATCTCCTATTTGTTTACCCTGAGGATCTTTACATGCAATAAGCCTGACTGATGCACCATCTTCAGAAAACGTAGACCTATTCCTACATACGAGTCTGGCACGAGCGTAACATGCATCATGCAAAATCCGCGACCTTTACAGCTTTGAAATCCATACACAGTCCTTTGATCAATTACAGAACAGCATGACAGTCCATTGGAAAATATGACCTGTTGTCTTCCCAGAAAAGCTGAGTTTTTTTTAAAGAGATGGCAGGAGTTAATATCTTGGGTTTCTAATATATCTACCAGCTCTGACATTTAGAAAAACAATCTGTCACACACACGCCAGAAGCAAGATCAATGTACACTCGCAAACAAGTATTACTATTGCCTGCCACAGTCTCAGTGAGCATTTGGCTTCTATTTGCCAGTGCTAGATACAAGCCGCACTTGTACAGTAGATGTATGCCTCTGGTTCAAGCTATTTGTTTCAACCCGTCATCCTGGGACATAATCCATTTTTTAAGAATTTGCAGTGGAACAGTAGTCTGTCAGTGACACAACACAGCATGGAGTAAATGGAGAGACAAGAGGCACTTCATGTAGAGGAGAGAGAGACAACAAAAGGAGGTCTACAGAGAACAAGGAAGGCAGATGGGTAGAGTACCCTTAAAATGCTGAAAAAAATAAATAAATAAAAGTTTTTAAGATGGATGGTATTTTCATGTGATGAAAGAAAAAAGGAAATCATAAAACAACAAGGCGAGAGTATATCCAGAGTCTGAGGATTTGTTTAACCTGTGGTATAAAATGGAGATTGTGAATAAGTCGCTGTGGTTTAAATCTTTGTTGGGTGGATTTTGAAAAGTAGCAGGCACAAAATGTCTTACTTAAACTTTTGCCTCTCTTTAAAAATATTTGCAAAAAGAAAAGAATGGTAGATATCCAGTTAAGAGCAAATTTATTCATGTCCCTGGCAGAATTAAATTAGTTACTTTTTCATTCAACAAAAAGGTTTTTTTGGTAGGATATAAAGTAGGCATCTCTCAAATCAATAATGAAAACTCATGAAATTTGATTTTCTGGATAATCTTAGGTACCTACTCTCACAACTGAACATGTACCTATCATGCAAATTTTAGACCTCTTCCTTTTTTTGTAAGTCTTGAAACTTAAAAAGACAACTTATTTTCCACACTTTAAATCGAGCGCGTATGTATCACTAGTTTGATGACTCCTGGGAGGATGAAGTCTAAACTTTACATCTCTGACTTAAGCAATGTTGTTCAACTGAGCTTAAATACTATAAACAAGAGCACATGCTTGACTGTAAGGTACAAGCTGCTAACTTATACAAAAGAGTTAAAAAACCACAAAACTCAGTCTAATAAAGAAATCGGCTGGTGGACCTATTCAATTTGTGTGTAACTATATAAGTTTAAAAAAAAAAAAAGCATATTAAATCTTCTAAGCTAAGTTGGTATATTATCTTATTTGCTGCTCTGTGATCATTCTCATTGTTAGTCTACCAACGGCAAGCTAATTTAGCCTTAAGCATTACTTTTCTAGTTTTTGCAAAAATGATTTTAGGGACAGACTGTACAATGCTGCTATGGTGTTTGATGATGTGCATTTTCTCCAGAAAAAAGAGCAATATGGAAACTGTTTTCACAAGACTTTCTCCTTATTCAAAAGAATCATTACAGTTGTTTTGCCTCTGGGAGACTTAAGTGACTTTTTAATGTACATATACACAAACAAATACACAAATCTGATCGAGACGGGAAGTGAAAGGTGCACAATGTGATCCAAATCTTAGTCACACCACTGCTGCATTGCTGTAAGGAATTAAGTGCCTTGCTGAGGTGCACTGCGTCAGTGGGCAGCATTTGACATGAGCCATAAATGTGTAAGAACCCCACTGATTTTCTGCTACCCTTAAGCAACACCTTCATGTGCAATTCTCATATGTTTAAAGCAGGAACACCACAGAAGCTTGACAATGCTCTCTCATGCAGGTGACCAGAGGGGCATTTTCTTCAGAGGCATGTTTGTATTTTTCACTTGGAAACTGGTCAGATGCTGGTATTATTATACACCACAACAAAAGTAAGATAGATCGATTCTACTAAAAGAATAAAAATAAAAAAATAACATACACGCATTTTAAAGTTCAAACATTTAGTTTGAAATAAAATACCACAGCTTATTGGTTGTAATAGTTTATATATGTGGGAAACAGTCAAAGTAAATCTCATAGAAAACTTTCACAAAGAAAAAGTGAGAAAAGTAGTTTAAAGTGTAGCATACACCACACTGTAATATATAATTTAATTAGGGTTATCAAAAATTACAAATTTTACATTGATCTACTATCCTTTTAAAAAGCAACAAAATCCAATCAGAAGAAAGCACTTTTTGCTTTGAACTTTCTTGTCAAAATCTAAAAGTTCAACCCTTGAGTGTTTCCACAGGGTTTCAGTGATTTGCCATGCCTTTAATATCAGCGAGAATGATTAAATGTGAGCCAATCTCATAATACATAACTGCAGTTACAGTCCAAATTACACTGACGTTAACTACTGACTCAACACCCTTTTCAGCTGACTTGCAAGTAATATAATCACATATTAAAGTGTTAATTATTTTACTATATCTGGGAGAAGTCATAATAATTTTAGGTTACAATAGGTTCAGATAAGTACAATAAAAATCCCAGAGGGACCAATTTGTTGAAACTGTTGTAAGGAGCAGGAGTAAAAAGTAGGCAGGTGGCGCACAGCCACATTTTATTGGGTTGTATGACCATTGTTTTTTCTAATTGTAGCATGAATCATTGTTTGAATCCAATATGCTCTCAGAAATTGGCATTTTATTGAATGTGAAGATGAGGTGAAAACAATGGGAAAATGCATGGAGGTTCAATGTGATTAAGGTAGAGATTGATTCCAGGATTTGTAGCTGTTGGAGTTTATCCAGTCAGGGAGCATAAAACAGTTTTTGTATCCATGTATTTTGACAGTAATCAAAACATGGGACGTTTTTCTAACTTAAAATCTAAATTTCACCAAACATTTCACATTCAGGTATCAGGGTCAAAAGCAGTAATACTGATGCTAATGCATCAGGTGTAATGGGTGCATTTATAAAAGCTCAGTCTGCCTAGCAGCAGCAGCATCACCAGGGGTTTGTGGGTTTGTAGACTTCTGGCTGTTAGCCAAGTCCTTGGGTCCTTCAGACTAAAGTATTTTCTCTTTCTGCCTCTATCCCATACTAACAAGCTCCTGCATCCTTGTTTTTCTCTGTTTAAAAAATTACACAGGCATAACACATACAGCTGCTTTGTACATCCATTTGTTTATCACCATCATCAGATTTAAGTATATATAAAAAGTACACCAAAGTAAGTACAACTTTCTATGGAATAACACTTGTCATTTTTCAGCTATTTTTAATCAACACTTTAAAAAAAGTAATTGTCTTTGAATTTGGTATATGTTTAATTAATATCTATCCATCCATTTTCTACACCCTTGTCCCTAGTGGGGTCGGTAGGTGCTGGTGCCTATCTCCAGCTAACGTTCTGGGCAAGAACAGAGACAAACAGGACAAACAACCATGCGCACACACACTCACACCTAGGGAGAATTTAGAAAGACCAATTAACCTGACAGTCATGTTGCTGGACTGTGGGAGGAAGCCGGAGTACCCGGAGAGAACCCATGAATGCACAGGGAGAGCATGCAAACTCCGGGCCGGGAATCGAACCCAGGACCTTCTTGCTGCAAGGCAACAGTGCTACCAACTGCGGCACTAAAATATGTCCCGTTTAGTTAATATATACACATATATTTGTATGAACTGGTGGATGCCTATATGTCACAAGCAGATGTCACCGGCACTGTGGGAAAACAAAGTTGAAATTTGGCTCTGACGTTTAAATGGGCTTTTTTGCATTAGTAATGTAGGGCACTTGGAGCAAACACAAAAAAGCTAATAGGTGTGAATGTGAGTGGAGGTTCAGTGCCAAACATGGTAGCACTTGGAAAATTTGTTTACCCAAGGAATAACAAACAAAAGGGAGAAAAAACAAACATATAAATTGTGCATCAGTGATCAAGAATTACTGTTCATTGGGTAGCTGTTAACAGCTGGGGATGAATATATAATCAATCCATCAGCCACAGTCACATTATCCTGCAGAGGTGCATGGTAGACTGGATCATTTTCCAATTGACAATGTGCCAGAGACACAGCAATCTCTGGGTTTTCTATCACAGATATGACTCAGGGAGGCCATGAATGGTAATGTTCAGAACAGTAAAATTTATCTTTCAAAACAAAGTGGATATGCCATTGGACAGAGACACCTGAAGAAAACCAATGCATCTACAAAGGCAATATTCAGAATAACTGTATGGCCTCACTGTGATACCCTGCATCTCTTCTGTATGCATTACCAGTTTATGATTTGACCCGTTACAGCCATCTGCTCAAATATGGACCTCAACAGATTTTATGTGATATTTGGTACAAAGGCTTTAGAAGAGATTTTCGCAAGATGGTTCAATATGCAGCCACAAATTTTTAGCTTCTCTTTAAACTGCTTAGTTTACAGATTGGATCCAAATGGAGGCATATTAGAGGGATGTTGTAAAGGTTCAGAGAAACTTATAATGAGCAAACTCCTTATAAGCAAAACAAAAGGTACTACATGGTTGAGATTTAGACGGTAAAGCATTTGTTTCTGTTTTAAATTGTTTAAACAAATTTCTTTCTTCCAAAATGCAGATAAATGGGTTTTAATAAGTTTTCAGATAAACCCATTTATCTGAAAACGTACCCCAAAAAATAGATACTCTAGATGCAGACTGACTTGTTGTTTTGGTTCAGATATAGAACAAATATGACTTTGAGAAGTTTATAAGAAACTTTTAAAAAAAAGTTGCAGAGCCTGTGTAAAGAAAAAGAAGGCTTGATTTGTTTTTCCTAGTTGGAACTCAGGTCAGGGGGTCAAAACAGATTTGAGTTTGTTTATGTGTTTTTATGTTTATGAATAATGTGCAGCATTACCACTCAGTCTGTTGACCTCAGAGACAGAAGAAGGGAGCTCCACAGTCTTGAATAAAGCTCTATCTCCTTTTAGTTTTGGGTTTTGTGAGCTCAGTGCAATGTTTACGATTGTCCCTGAGAAGTTAAATAATAATTAGCTTAATTACCGGAAAGAGAGAGCCACATCTGCTGCCGTGTCAGCCTTTCTAAGCTGTAAGCATACCAAGGTGAGTGGATCTTCATCAGTGGAGAGAAACCACCCACATAGTTTAAGTCATGAGATTACATCATTAGATCACGGCCACTACAATTTGGAAACCAACTGCAAACTCTGAGTTTTATCATCCAATACCAAAACGTTTTCCCAGCATGTACAAGAAACAAACAAATCATAAATGCTTATATGATGGCTAATCATGTACCGAATGCTGTATGTTTTTATATGCTTTAGAACTGCAAAGTAGATGCCTTGTTCTCAACAGTCAACAGCCAGACAGCTAAACACACAACGTAAACATCCTTGTTCTTTGCCTACCTCTATTCCTTTACTTTTTTTGTTCTCCTGAATGAGTTTTGTTTTCTACTACATCCATACTGGGACTCGTTCTATCCTCCTTGTGTTGTACAGTTGTGTATATAAGGTGTATAAGCGACCATCCATCAAAAAGAGTACAGGTGACCAACTGTTAGGCACACTCACTCCTGTTGTGCTTGAGATATTGCTATATCCATCACTCACACATATACACACACACACACTCATTTTTTATAAGGTGTTTCAATCTGGACTCCACTTGCACACTATTAAATCAATTTCACACTCTTAATCTCACACAGACTGTTCATAACTACCCTTCAGAGTCAAATTGAGAAAACACACACACAAAATTACATATAAAGTAACTGACACACATCGGGAAATGGCATCATAAGTAAACTAGCCAAGTCAAACAGAAAAGACCCACTGAGGACACGGTTCATTGAATGTGTTAACACGTCTATTGACATAAAATGTTAGATAAAATATGTCACACACACTAGCACACAAACTGTGGCAGATGAAATTAATTCTGAAGCTTTAATATATTAAACTGCACACACATGCATCCTAAAAGGACTTCCTTAAGGTGGAAAATGCACAACTTCAACGACATAAAGTGAAAGTTTTTCACTGTTCCTGTCAAATAGTAGGTTTGTGTGTCTGAATGTGTTTCTGTCAAATGCCTTCACAGTTCATGTGAAAGATATATTTGTCCTTCACTGTGTGTATGTGTGTGTGTGTGTGTGTGTGAGTGTGTGTGTGTGCGTGCGTGTGTGTGTGTGTATGTATGTGTGTGTGCATACATTTTCTTGGGGATGTGTGCCAGTTGTGCATGTGTTTTGTTTAGTGTGTGTGAATTGGTGTGTTGACCACATTGAAAAGCATATAATCCATCGCTATGGGCAATATCAGCAGTGAAACCCACTGTGCTAAAGTAGGCCAAGCCTCCCTTTAAACCCCCCCCACACACACACACACGCATGCATGCAGGCTGATGCAGGCACGGCTATCACAAACACCACTTCACCAATCCAATGTGGGGAAAAAAGCATTATTTGACAAACCATCTAAACTGATTCTCTATGCTTCTGAGAGACAGTGAAAGGGAGAGAATAAGAGAAGGGGCCGATTAGAAAGAGGAAACAAGAATTAGGAAGATCCCCCTTTTCACCCTTTTCTCCATTACCTCCTTCACCTCCTCTGTTGCTCTCTCATTCTTCCCTCTCTTATCTCTGTAAGGGTTGTTTAAAGGCCCATGACATGTGTCCTCTGCATGGCTGCGTGAGTGTGCAGTAACTGAAAGATTACTGACAAGGTGTGAACATTAAAAGCTTCTACAGTCACATCCATACAGGGGCCTAAGGGAAGGACACCTTCAGAGACTAAACTATGCACATGGGTATTCTCTTTATTTACACAAGGTACAGAGATAAAAATTGTTATTATGCATTTAACCCAGGCAGAAACACAGATGGATCAAAAGGTCAACTGAAATAATTCACATGTTTCTAAAGAAGAAAAAGAAGTTCAGTATATTTGCCACCATCCTGCTCCCGTAGTATGAGCAGCTACTGGAGCAGCTGCTCATACCCAGCAAAAATACACAGCAGAAATACCCAGCAAAAATACCTCCGGCTGTGAATAGTGTTAGACAAACACGTCATCCAGTTGGTGCAAGCAGTCAGCTGTGTGTGATGCCAGAATGAGGTGAACATCCCTTGAACTTTGCCGCAGTTAGAAAAATACACATTTGTCTGTTTTCAGCGACAGGAAAAAACCAAAACAACCCCAGCTTAGAGGAGGAAAAGGGGGAGACAATATTTCTGATCAGAGTTAAAATCATTTTCTTATTTCCTAAACTCAATTAGAGTTAATATGTAAAGAACTGCAAATAAGTAGTAAATTTAAAGGGAAAATCTTTTTGTTTTAGTTATATCTAGATGAGATCCCTTCTGTACTTTCACATAACTAACATTTGTTTCTGTTTTTCTTGTTTTTTTGTGTAACTGTGTCATTAGATATAGCCTACTTAACTATAAGTTCAAATTAAAAATGCCACTGACTGTTTCGCCTTTCTTTGTTCATCAACATTTCAGAGTGGAAATTCACTCAGATGCTTTTCAGCAATAACATTTATTAGGAATATACAGAAACATTTCTAAACCTAGACATTTTCTACCCCCATTTTACACATTCAAGCATTATGACACAAAATGTTAAAACAGACTCATTGTTGAGTATTAATCTCAGAATTGCAGCTGACCACGAGCCACTTTTCCACGCCAGTGCGACTCTGCTCACATATGCTGAGTGACCATAGATAAAAACTGAAATTAGTCACCTGGCATGGACACTTTGCTAGCTCTGTCATCTATATGGATGGCAATTTGTCAGCTAATAATCGTTGCTATTCATCATAACCATCTGTGTGTGATGGTTTGTTTACAGGATGAGACTGACTTAACGACAACTTGAAACGCATTTGCCATAGTCTACTGACTGTGTCATTGGTGATGATGAATTGTATCTTTGTGCGTGTTGTGAATAAAGTTTTTATGGAAAATATATAAACCAGTTTGTAATTTTTATTATAGGATATATTTACCAAGGATTTTTTGTCTTTCTTGGTCAGGAACTGTAAGCAGACAGAGGCTGAGAAAATGAAAGGATGCAGGTTTTCCTATCTGATCATGGCATCCTTACAAAATATGCAGCGTACTCACTTTACCTGTCACTGCTCATAACGTCAAGGCCGATCAATGTAAGTCAGCTATTAGGTCTGCCTGTGAGAGTCCTGGTCGTTGCTACTCCGATCAAAGCTATCCTGACGAGAATTCAAGTGTCAGACTCAATTCCTGATCAAGGCATCTTTGATTGATCGATATCTGAGCCTCTGATTGCACTTCAGCTTCTTAACGTCAACCATTTAAATCCACCCCACAGAGTTGTTCGACGAAAAGTGAATATTATACACAGAGCACATGCTTTCCTTTCATGAACAAAGAAACTGCAACACACCAATATAACTGAATCAATACACATATTTTCTGGTCTTAAGCTGTTATGGATGCATGTGCAGCCAGGGGCAAATATACAGTAGTAAATATTTTCAGTGAACTAACATTTTCATTGTTTAGACATCTTTGTTAACTCAGTAGTAAAACAACTCAATGATAAAACTCTGTTTCATCATTTTCATTCAGGCTTTTGAAAAACAAATCCTCTAATTTCAAGCTAAGTGCTTTAATGTTTTTTAAGGTTTTCATTTTTAAAGTACATGATAGAAATGCAGTCAATACAGCAGAATAGAGGCCTCTCCTATCATTCATATATATATATATATATACACACACATATATATATATATATATATATATATATATATATATATATAACCAATTGGATATTATGGCGAAGTTCAGTGTGTTCTGTTTCACTCAACTCAGTGGCACTCGTATTACATTGAGTCATTACACAGTAAACATTTTATTTCTTGTAGTTCTGATGATGTAGTTTACAAATTATTATCCTGTTCTATATTCACTACACTGACTTCCAGTTGATTTTAGAATTTGTTTTAAAGTTCTTGTGCTGACATACAGAGCATTACATGGCCAGGCTCCTGATTAACTTGTCAGCTTTTAACTAAATATTCTGCTGCTCGTGGTCTCCATTCTCAAGCTTTGAATCTCTTGGTTATTCCACATACACGGTTAAAAACTAACGGGGACCGGGCCTTTCAGTCTGTGGCCCCAAAGCTGTGGAACAGTTTACCCTTGCAGCTCCGTTTTGCTGACTCTGTGAAGGTTTTTGAAAAGCAACTAAAAGCATTTTTATTTTCCCAGGATTTTATCTCTTGATTTTACTGTGTTTCTTATGTTGGTTTTATGTTTTGTATGGTTTTAAGGTTGATTTCTATTGTACAGCGCTTTGTGATTTTATGTCTGTGTAAAGCGCTTTATAAATAAACTTTACTTATTAAAAATTTCTCTTCTAGAACATTTGAATATTGTGAGAAAGTTAAATATTACAAACTCACGGTGTCAACTAATTAACTCAAAGAAACCATGGAAAGTCCTACAAATGGGCTACAAATGTTGTGCTTTGTGTCAAGCCACCCCTGAAGCAAAAACAATGTCAGTTGTTTGTGGGCTAAAGAGAAAAGGAAGCTGACGGTTGTTCACTGGCCCAAAGTCTTCATTTCAGATAAAAGTAAAGTTTGCATTTTATTCAGATGTCAAGGCCCCCAAGGGTCTGGATGATGAGTGGAGAGGCACAGAATCCATGTTGCTTGAAGTCCGGTGTGAAGTTCCCACAGTCAGTGACGACTGTGTCATCTCATATGCTGGTGTTGGTCCACTGGGTTTTCTAAGGAAAACAGTCAACACAGTCCTCTACCAAGACATTTTAGAGCACTTCATGCTATCTCCTACTGACAAGATTCATGAAGATGCAGATTTCATTTTCCATCAGGACTTGGCACCTCCCCACCCACTGACTGACCCCAGTAGGGGTCCAGAAAACCTGTCTGAACTGAACCGTATGGAAAACCTGTGGAGTATTTACAAGAGGAAGATGAGAGAAACCAGACCCACTAAGCAGATGACCTGAAGAGAGCTATCAAAACAACACAGGCTTCCATTACACTTCACCAAAGCCACATGCAGATCTCCTCCATGCCATGTCACCACTGATACAGTAAAATGCCAATTGTTAAATGGCCTGGACCCCAAAGTGCTTGACACATTCACACCTTCTTTTTGCATAAATTACACAGTAATTAATGCCAAGCCATGCATTGAGTGCACAGAAATGAACATACTTCACAAGACTCTGACATTTCTTCTTTTTATCTTATGCTATATTATAATTTTCGGAGACACTGGATTTACTTTCTTTAAGCTAACCTGATCATTACCTTCATATGCACTTCTACTCGATTCTCATCTCCTTCCAGTGGTTTGTGATTTTCTGCACTGTTTTAGAATTGTAGTCTCCCATGGTGTTAGTATGGCAATGGCAGCAGAGGAATTCAACCAGGCCTTTCAGTCAGTGTTGTCTATTCTTCCAAACATTGAATTATCATTAACAGCCATCTTGTTTGGCTCTGTCCTTTTGTCTTTGCAGTAGGAGATGTTTGTTTATGCGATTCCCGTTAAGCTTTGCAGTGTCAAAAGAGGCGCATTGTATACATAACAACCAAACATTTGCAATTGGGTAAAATTTAAAAATTCGACAGAGTCCACGACTCCAGCAAGCAATTGTTTCCCAGTAGTCGAGGGTCCAGGCCCTTTGCACGAAGCAAAGCGTAGAAAACGTGGCTGGTTTTTACCAGGCTATCTGTAAGCCAAACATGATGAAAATACCAAGAAATGGCCTGAAATATTTCACTCCACATGTGATGAAAATATACAACATGACTCTCACTTTCTGAAATTAATTACAATATCGAACCTTTGCACAATGTTAGATTTTTTCAAGCTTCACACACATAGTATATACTGATGAAGAAATCACTGACAAAGGAAAGCAAAATGATCTTCTGAGATGCTTATGCCTCACTGTTACTGTCACTGACATCTCAGTCGGTTTCAGGGAATAAAATACATTTCACATGTAACTAAGAATTGTAGGCAAATAATTTTGTGGAAAGGTTCTACATTTTGGTTCAGTATTCATGACACCTTTTAATCTTTAGAACTGCTAATGCCCAACAGTAATCTTGTAATTATTGTATTCCCATCTGATGAGTGGCAGAGAAATCCATCCTTCTAATTATAACAATTGCAAAAGAAAGCTCAAATAATATTTCAGCTTGTATCCTTACAGACCAACCATATTGACTGAATTGACCCATCCCTGCATGGCCTCTTTGCATGTTGAGTCTGCTGTGGTGCATTTGGAGTTAATAATTTATTGTATTGTCAATAAGAATCTAAAAGTTCAATGTGAATAAAGAGAGTAGCAATAAAATAAAAAAAAGTTAAATTACTGGTGAAATAAAAGATGCCAATTCCTGCTGAACCTCTTCTCTGGGGTATAAAACATGACTGACAGGAAAGAGATTCCCCTCCACCATTCCCTCGCTCATCCTTGTTTGATTGATTGCCACCCTTCTGTTGCAGCTGTAATCCTTCACTGAGCTTTCCAACCCAGACAAAAATGCTGGACAGGGAAGATTTTTGTGTCGTGAGAGGCTTAAAGTGGAGACTTGAAGCCTCAAGCTATTTGCATTTTTGAATTTAAAATAAACTTTGTAGCTATTTTTTCTAACCTCGTTTGTCTTTGCTCAAGTTTTATGTATTAGCTTTGACAGTCCAACTATAATCTAGGCTATTTACTGTGAGGACAGTCAGACTCCTATAAAATGTGAAGATGAGCAAAGCATACTGACATCAACTGGGGAACGGTATTTCATATCAGTCAACTGGATATTTTCTAGATTTTGCAGAAATTAATAAAAATTCTTGTGTTATTCAAAAAGCGTGAATATGTTAATATCGAGAGGTCATTTTTATTTTAAGCACAAAACTTTTTAAAGGCAGCTATTAGCACAAGGCAAATATTTCATTCTTTATTGCGTGACAATGAAAAATGAACTTAATGTTGCTTCTACATATGCAAAGAAAAAAAGGCTGGACCCAATACGACAAAAGATTTCAGCTCACAAAATGACTGTTTATCTGGCAGTAACAAACGTTGCAATGAGAAATTAGCTCTTCTTGGAGCATAGCAACGATTCAACATTAGTCAGTGTTGGGATGATTCAGGCGCTCAGACCTTAAAATGACTCAGAGAGATCCTACGCACACAGTGTCTATCATCAAAGTGTTAGATATCAGAGCTAAGGATCTGCCTATCTACAAACAACATACATACCTACAGTGGCTCCCAAAGCATAATAAAATCTAGACCATCAAAACTCATTTCCAAATGTTTCTCACCTTTAATTTTACATATGTTTCATATAACTAAGCTGAAGAAAAAAATATGTTGTGGAAAAAACATTAAAAAAATAGAAAGCCACAATAATTGTGCTACATAAGTGTGCACACCGTTAAAATTCATTTCAAATAAATTTTAGCATTCAGTCATCCCGAGTTTCCATCAGCCATTGCTGCCCTGCAAAGATTTTCTTGACATTTACATTCTTAGGCAAGTCATTTTGTGCACAGAGCTTACAGAAACTCAAAGTAATCTAACTGGATTAATGCTCCATAATGTATCTAAACTCACATTAATGAATAAAATGCCCCCAAAATTATTGAGTGCATATCAATGAACATTCCTTTCAGAAGCCTGACATTTTTGTTTAAAATTAACTTTTTTTATTGATTTATTGTAATATTCTAGTATTCAGTCATCGGTATCTGTAAGCCATAATCATTGAATTTGCATGAAATAATTCACTCTGTGTAATTAATCTATATAATACATGAGTTTCACTTTCTAAAAATGAGTGAAAAAATAAGCCTATTCATCTATCTGCCTGTCTCTCTAATGAGTTCTTCACCTGTTTTGTCTCTTCAGTCAATCAGCATTTCTTTTCCCCTCATAAGCTTCACTCCCTCTCATTTTTCCCCTCTCAAGTTTGCTTCAGTTATTCAGTTGTATCTCTTGCCTTCTTCCCTTCATCATTTTCTCTTTCAATTCTTGTAGGCACAATATGTGCAGCACCACCCAGCTATTTCTCTTGTCATCTTCCAGTTCTCTGACATTCCTTCCTTTTTCTGAATGCATAAGCAGAGGGACACATTCAGGCAGGAAGATGAAGAGATGGAAAACGAAATTGGAACGCAACAAAAATCGACAAATGAACTGACTATCACCCTCAACTTGGGACAGAAAATCAAATATCTGCAAACACATTTCTCTGTTTGGGTGACGATGCAAAAGTGACAGTTGTGAGTATGCACTGATCTTCATCTGGCAGATTTACAGTATAACAGACTTCTCATGTTGAAACTGAATTCCTGCATACAATTTGTCACATCTAATCACATTAATTAATCATTACCTACAGATGATAAGTGGTCATACAGTTTATGTGCTATACAAATAAAACTGAATTGCCTGGATTGTGCTAATGGGTCATATTGGTAGGTGCATTAACATTTGTCATGTGGACAATGTAAAAGTTTGTGCAAGTCAGACATTTAGATGCATTACATTTGTATATTTTCCACTCTACACAGGAGTAAATGCATCTATGCAGGTGCGAAATACATACATTTAAGAAGAATTTCACTTTTTAATTTTTTTTGCCATTATTCAGACTGGATATTTAATCAGTCTTTATCAAAAAATAAGATGATAAATTGCCTGTACGTGTAAAGAACTTTAACAAGTCAGAGGAATACAAACAGCAGTCATTTACCCACCCATACACACACTGATGCTGGTAACCAGCATTGTTGCCACAGCTGCCTTGGAGTAGACTGACAGAAGAGAAGCTGCCATTCACCTGGCACCACTTGGCCCTCTGACCATCAGCAGCATGCAGGGCTTGTGAAGTGTTTTGCCCAAGGACAGAGAAGCAAAGTGACTGAGATGGACAGAATGGGGAGTCCATGCTTGAATTTGCTGATATTTTCTTTCCTCAGTTTTAATGTTACTCTTTGGACAGTTCAACTTGTGTTCCTGAATCTTCCAGTTTGTGGTAAGCGTGAGGGTTGGTGGCTTCTGAGTGGTTCCTGAACATCCTAACTAATTTCCTTACATTTCAGCTGAAGGTTTGGCTCAGATAAACACGAATGGGAATTTCAACAGAGCAATGATGCCAAACACACATAAAATGTTAAAAAGCACCCGTTTTGTATATTGCATGATCGTTTCACCATGTAAAAAAAATAGTTCAAATCCTTTACTGAGATAAAAATTACTGACATTTATGCTAATTGTAAGTGCATGTAAACTTCTGACAAAAACTGTGCTGATACTGTACATGACTCTTTGCGTTAAATCTAAGAACACAAGCACTTAAAAACAGTGATAATAACTTTTTCCATTGTTATAATGCACTTTTGTTACTGACAAAAATATATGCCGCAATACTTTAACTAATCGCACTGAATGTTGAAGATGTCTTCATCTGACCACAAGCTATGGAGGAGAAAAAATTGCATATGTGCAGCTGATTTACTGAAGAAGAGTAAAGCAGCCATAAACCAGTCACAGACAGACTTGGACAGGTGTTCACACACAAGCAGTGATGCATAGTGAGCGCACAAAAACAAAGCATACAGACATAGACAAGTCTCCCAGCTGTGGACCACATAAAGGGGCAGAGAGTCCAGATAACCTGAGCCTGTGTTTTTAGCTGAAAGGACAGATGTCATTGTTTTGCCTCGAAGAGATAAAAGGCACAAATCTATATGTGGGATGTAATTTCAAAAAAGTTGCTCTTTATCTCAGTTAAGCAACTTGAATCTCACAAAGCACCTCCAAACATCACATGCTTCAACAAAATTGTTCATGAAGACTGACAGTGTTGATGTCAGCAGGCGCAGCCTTAACCCAGGTGAGGTTAATGTAAGCCTGGTGAATAAAGCAGATGGAGCGGCGCTGTCCATCAGTCTAAGCTTGATTACACTGATGCAGTTCTCCAGGTATAGAGTGTTTCACGTGTAATTCATTAGTTTAAGTGTCAACTTCATGACAGACATTTGAACATATATTTAAAAGTTTCATTGAATGGGATTCCAAGATGCTTTTATATATTTAAACATGATTTTTAGGTAATAGAATGTTTACTTTCCCTGGTAATTAGTTGATTTTACTATGTAGTAAGTAACTCTGTTACTGGCCCAGTTATTTTTTTGATAAAGTAACTAGAAACTACAACTAATTACTTTTTTAAGACAACTTGCCCAACACTGTTTAAATAAAAGAACTGACATTCATATTTCAAATAATGTTAAAATGCAAATAAAACATTATATTTTGAAACCTGCTTCAATATCTTTTAAATAAAGTGTTGAATCTAATATATAAGATACTATTGATAACTGAGTCAAGGATGTGATTTTATTGAAGGATGAGGCTGTATTGCACATCAAAGTCTGATGTGCCTACTTTGTCTTGTTTGCTTAGAGATGTGAATTTCTAAGTAATAATTAGAGTTTATATCAAATATCTAATTCAGCTACAGAGAAAGTTCAACTAATTAAACCAAGTTTATTCTGTTTAATGACTTTAATATGAAGGTTTTCCCTTGTTCATGTTCAAACAGATGTTCCGGCAAAAACAAGACGCATACATTTAATATTGAAATGTCTTTAAGAAAATGGAAGATATAATTATTTTGATGTTAAATCTATGTTTTCTGGAATGGTTTAGAGGTTAGCGTTTTGTGTCAATCCATATTTCCTTTCATTCCTCATAATTATCATATTTTGTCTTCAAGGTTTGTGGCATTGAATCGCAGGTACAGGTTTTCTGAAGTAAATGGATTTGGCTGTAATCATAGTTCATTAAGACACCACTTTTGAATCGCAAGCTGTCTGAATAGAAAAGAGGTGTGAATGCTTCGGTCCTTGAAACTAAAAAGTGGATCCTGCTAAACCAGAGAGCAGGTAAGCAGAAGTCCTATTCGTAATGATCATTTCATAGAAATATTTCGGAACACCAATAAATCTAAATCTAGACTTAAAAGTAGCTTTAGATTTACGGGTAAAACTAGATTTATTTTAAATTTGTTACCTTCCACTAAAATGTATCTAATTCAGGTCTTCCTGGAGTTTTTATGATTTTTTTCATCTACAGATATTTATTTGTTTCCTTTCCACAATCCAAAAGTTATCCACAATTACTGATGATTCTAGAAACATGAAACGCACATAAAATTAGGAAAACAGATAAGGAATAGATTAAAGTGAATGTGTTTAATGAACCTCAACAAGTTTCTTGAGTCACTTTATTTGTTATGTGTATTTTTGTTGGTTAACTTACCCTAAAATAAATAAGGCATATCAAATCTACAGTCAGGTGTCCCAAATATAAGAATCTCACCCAGCATGTTCTTGTTGATTTTTTAAAGTTTCTTCCCTCATTGGACAAGAAGCACAAATTTCCATCTGTTTATCATCAGCTGCTATTGCTTTGAGTCGCTCTTGCATTTTTTCCCAGCAAATTATGACATTTAAAAGATATCTCTAATGAAAGTCTGGAGAAATCCAAGTGAAGGTACCAAAGTAAATAACCATCTTAACTTCAACTATTGTTTTTAGATCAATAAAGGTTTTTATTTATTAATGTAATGAATGAATTAATTAAGATCACTTTGTTCAAGATGAGCAGTGAGATCTGATCATGTCATGGTTTGAGTTTTTCTGTTTTTATTTTGAGTTTCTGTGCTGTCCTTTCCTCCCCTTGATTGTTCCCAGGTGTGTCTCGTTCCCTGATTCCCTTCTGTGTATTTAATGTCACCTGCGTCTCTGTCGGGTCCTTGTCGTATGTATCGTCCCAGTCTGTCTTGCTGTCCATTCGTTGCCGGTTGCTACCAGCGTTGAGCCTTAGCCTTCCGCTCAGCTGTGCTGCCTGGATTTTGGACTTTTGGATTGTTTTTGTGCTTGTTTTCACCATTAAATCCCCATTTATTCATCACATCCTGGGTCAACTGCGTCCTGCCTCATCACCTCACACCACAACTTATGACAGATAAAGCTCTTTACAAACACTGTTCCAAAACACTCACACTTGGTGAGAATGTGCAATGCCATCGTTCATCTCCAGTGGTTGTGTTTTGCAGTTATATAAACTAATTCAAGTGTCTGAAATGAAGCAAAAATTGTTAAATCAAGATGCAATAGAATAAATATTTATAAGTGAAAAACATTTCTTCATGCTGTATTTCAAATGGTTTTGTATGAAAAGAATTGCATTGTATTAGTTTTGTAATTTTTTTCTTAACTATTGCCACCTATTCCCATGCTCATCTTGAACAAAGCGCCTTTTCATGCTTAAATTAATCAAAACACAATAATAATAGACAGAACGGTTTTACTTCTTTCTTCTGCCACTGTTTTTAAAATCCTCAGTGTGACTCTGAGTTTAGACCTCTTGAATTTAACTTTGTACTCTCTTTTGACAACATTATCTCTTCTCCTTCTGAATCCCCCAAACTTGTTTTTTTTTTTCTCCATTTCTTTTCCTCTTCTCATTTCCAAGAAGATTGCCCTGAATTTCTTTGAAATTTAAATCGGATTGATACATAAACATTCCTCTATAAACTCCTAAGTCAGTCTGAAAGATAGAAAGTGTGTTCGAGCGCAGAACGGCAGAGGAAAAATGAGCCAACTTTGAAACGGGGAAAATTTTTATATAAGAAAAAGATAGCACTGGAGAGAAAACTGTCCATCTAGGTGGCTCTTTGTGTGAAGTTGATCCGTCAGCTGTCAATCTTCAGTCACAAATATCTTTAGTTGCTATAGTAACCATACCATCTTCTGCAGGAAAATAAAAAATGCATTATACATTCAAAGTCCAGCCAGGTGCTATGCTGTGCTGTAATTAACCAGAGGGCTAAAATTATGCAAAGCAGAATGAGTCATTGGCAGATACGAGTTTAGTTTTGGAAGGACTACACTATTTTTCTTTACTTATCCAAAGAACTTTTCCAAGCTGACAAATGGGATGATGTCTTCTCTGCATTTCCCTGATCCTCTAGTGAGAATAGTTAGTTCAGTTCACAGAAGTCAAGCATAAAATTCAGACAGTAAGAGAAACAAGTAAGCCAACAGGTTTATCTCAAGCGCAGGAAGAATCCTTTCAGTTATCTCACTATTCGCAGGGCATTTCTGTTTTTACGGACATTTGCACACTTAATTACGCAGTGGATAAGATCCAGCTGTGTAGCTTTGCGTGCTGTATGTTATATATGGACGCACCTGCTGACAATTTGCACAGTAATAAGGAAAAACCCAGCTAGGTTGAGTTCATCTTATAAGCCTGTAATTAACATCGAGTTTTTCTAAACAAATTAGCAGAAAGAGACAGAGATAGAAGCAAGCTAACATGTGTAGACAAACCCATACACACACACGCACTCACTACAGAATTTAATGTTCCAATTATCCACAAATGTAGGCCCACACAAGCCAGTTTGACATTTAAATACTCCTACGATATTTTCTTTCAACGTCCACCAACATTTATAAATATGGCAATATCTAAGAAATAAACATTTATTTAAATTAACAGCCTTGTTCTTGTGATTCTCTATTCAGCAAAGTATGACACTAGTTAAGATAGTTGACAAAATGCTCAAACAATATTCCTATCTTCAATGAAGCCAAAAATTGACCAAAATATTTTAAACAGCAGATGATGGGTTCTCAAACTTGGTAGTCAAAAGTAAAACATTTCATTTTTAGATTAAGTCAAAAGTTCAGAAGAAATAATAACAATGATAATGACCACATTGCCAGCAAACACTTCCTGTCTACCATTGTTTTGTTTTGTTTTTTTGCACTCTAATTTTAGGAGAATTTTTATCTCACATTTAATTCCACCAAATGAACTGTCTTGCTTACTCACAAAAAAATAAATGTAACCTAAAAAAAATAAGAGACACTGTAACATCAAAATAAATGAGATGAAATTTACAGATGACTGCTTATGTGAATTAGTTTCTGCTATAATCCCATAATTGAAAGCAAAGGAGCTAATATTTAAAAAAAAATTGTTGAATAAACCTTAGGACATAGTTTTTATTTTTTCTTCAAATGTAATTTTTTTTCTCAAATTTCAAAATTTTGACAGCACTAAGTCTTTTCTTTTTGAAAACCTTATTTTGCAAGACTAAGGTTTAGCTAGTTTGGTTTAATTTAGTGTAATAGTCCAACATCACTTCAGCTAAAACACTCATAGTTTAATCATTAATGGCTCCAAAAATTTTTTCAATGAATTCATGTCTCTCTCTGCTGAGAGCTGACTTAGTTTCCAGAATGGGCAGGCCGGCATTAGATCCAGACTTTTATGTGTTGACTTCACCTACAGTATAAGTAATACAACTTTGCGTGTGTGTTTTTTTGTCTTTGTTTTTTTAATCAGTTTTTGGAAAGGGTTCAGATGTACTGGTATGGAAATTCGGAAAAGTTACATTAACTCTTTTTCATATTGAATTTCAACAGATGTATATATGAAGCACAGGACTAATTGATTATGTTTAATGACTTTCTAAACCATGACCTATGTAGGTAGAATGCAGTGTTCTTGATGGCATTTACTGTGAATTGGTGCTATATAAAAAACTGAATTGAGTTGTGTGAGTGTTGCATAAATATATATATGTTCTTTCGTCAGACTAATATGACTGAAAACAACAATAGATTGTTTTAAAAAGCTGATTTTGTGAGCTTGTTAACAAAAAATAGCTGTTAGCAAAATTTAAACAACTTGGAGACTAAATAAAACCAGGACAATTCTATGCTATATTGTAATACATTTAACCAAAAACTAATTAGTACACCCACAACTACAGAGCCATGTAGAGAAATAATAATAATACCCAGACTGTGAAGTATTTGTGTCATATTCAAATAAAGAAAAAAGAAAAAAATGTTTTTAAAATGATTGCTACTTATGGTTGGTTAGTACAATTTCTCTGTTTGCTTTTTGTCTATATGTTTCCTAGAGTGAGCAGAATTTAGGGTAAAAAGGCTTATGTAAAACAGAGCGCATCATTTGACATTTGCCTCTCACATCAAAGTGTTTTCCTGTTTGTACATTGATGTTGCTCTTGACAAAAGGCTTCTTTTGGACCGATTTCAAACTAGCTTTCTAGCAGCCAGCCTCTACACCTTGATATATCTAAAAACAAACAACCTTTTTTTTCTTTTTCTTCTTTTTATCCGTATTCTCAGGAAGCGTAGATTCTGTATTATTGTTCAGCAAATACCCTGCGGGGGCAAAAACAGCAGGAGATGTTTCTGGATAAATGCCAACTCAGATGTTCTGAATTGACAGCCAGCCATTCAGCCAAGTGGTTAGTCAGCCAGTCAACCAGTGTGGAAAGAAGTGCCAGAGGCCTCACATTGAATGCCTCCAAACGCTACAATAACTTATGATGTATGATTTTTATTTTTCAATGCAAAACATAAATCAACAATTATGCCTGAGGGAAGGGAGAAAGGGAGAGAAATTGTTATTTCTATAGATCTGTTACCTTGTAAAGTAAGAAAATCACAATTTACATGAATCTGAGGTAATTTCTGACCGGAGTCTCCAGATGGAAATGAGGATGTTTAATATGATAATATATCCCTCCCTGTAGGAAAGTCACTGATTTTATTTATTCCACTACAGGTAAATCAGACTGCAGGCCGGTTACACAACCACAGGCTCATGAAAAATACTGTTCAGAGAGGATGACGACAGTGAGCACAGTGACCTTGTTGGTACCAAAGACAAACACTTTGTTTTGGATTCTAAGCCATCTTTCCATTACGAATTGCAAACACGCTATTCAGAATAAAATGCAATTTCTTATTGAACTATTTACCATGTTTATTCCTGTTGCTAAAATGTTCTTTTTCCATTACCTCTTCTTGCAGTAATCCTAACAATTACTAAACATGACTGCAAAGCCTGTATTTGAATTGAAACTATTTAAAGGATTACTTTATTCATTTCCTACTTTGAAAACAGCTGTGACATTAAAAATAAATGGAAAGGAACTCTAGCGCTGTCAAAAAATGTTACACCTAGCAACAGAAAAGGCAACACTGAGAAAATAATCATCATTAAAATGAACGTAAGGTCTTTTGTTTAAGGTATGATTCATGACTACTGTAAAAAAGGGAGTAGTTGTTTGATTCCTAAATAGTTGATTTAATAATTGAAAGAACAAAAGCTGGAGAAAAAAAATCATTATGCAGTAAAAACAAAAATTACTAAAAAGATAAAAGTCAAAGGCTTGAAATGCTGGATGTTGGCCACCTTCTTTGAGCAGAGACAATATAATCCTGATATCCATGTATTCAACAACCACTTAACAAGTCAATGGTCACTTTTTAAACACCTTGATAGTCACTGGGTTGAAACCCATGTTCCCTCTAGAATTTATTGTGGTTGGTTCATATTGGCATGATGGCTTCACTCAGTTCCAGCAGTTTTGTCAGCTGCACATCCATGGTGTCAATGTCCCATTCCACAACATCCCAAACATGCTTTATTGGACTGAGGCCTGGTGACTGGACGCCATTAGAGTACAGCAAACTTTCTGTTGTTCAGAGAAACCTGCTTGACATTATTTGAACTTTGATATCCTGGTAGAAAGAGCCATCAGAAGATGGGTACTCTGGTCACAAAGGAATAGATATGTTCAGTAGAAACACTTGAGTGTTCTGTGGCATTATTACAAGGCTCAGTTGTTACTATGAGGCCCAAGGTCTGCAGGAAATAATCCCCCACACTGTTGCACCATCAACATCCCAGCTGTTTTCTGCACTGATTGTTCAGAGTCACTTTAAAAGAAATTAGACCTAATCAACATTAGTTTGGTAATTAAATCTAACATAAAGACATGCCAATCAGACTGCATGTAAAAATTGTTCTATAAAGAATTTGTGAGATTTTGAAGCAGCTGCAATTTTTCCTCCTCCAGTCTGATTTCTTCATGCTATATTTGCTGACCCACACTTCTTGCTCTTGCTTCAGTGCCCTTTCACTATCAACCATCAATCAATATGTTCCATCTAAGTGTTAAAACTAAACTGAGTCAGATGTTTTGCTGAAGTAAAACCTCAGTGACAGAGCCAAAACTAAATCTGTGGCAAATAATAACCAAGGATGGTAGTTATCCTGGTGTGTGTGGGTGTGTGTTTGGGGGGGGGGGGGGTGCGTGTGTGTGTGTCCGTGTGTGTGAATATAATGTTTTGGTTAATCTCAGGTCAGAATGAAAACTACCTACTTGTATATGCTTTACAATGTCTTTTTTTATGTTTTCCCTCTATTTCATCCTTGCTCGCATGGCATCCCTCCTCTCACCTAAATCTCAGTTTCTCTGTTCTCTCTCTACCTGGAATGTTTTTTTGTTTTTTTTTATCTTTGGTTCTGTATCACTCACCCACCTGCTGTCTCTCAGCAGTAACAGGTGTTTGGTGAGGCAGGGAGCCTGCAGATCTAAATGTTCTCATCAGTCCCACCGTCCAGCCCAACAGCTGATCTCAGCATCAGTCCACAACCTGCTACAGCGACCATAGATCCTTCGAGTCACTTTTATTCTTGACAATAATACAATAAATTCATTTCTGTGCTGGCAAAATCCTCCAGGCTTTGTTGGAAACTGGAGAATCATCAACAATACCATAAAGAACAGCAACGGGTCCTTGTGCGCCACATCAACACTATTTATGAAAGGACTTATTGAGCTTCTGAGACTTTAGGCCTTTAAAATACAGCAGGCATGAACTAGTATATACATTATTATAGAATATTATAATTAAGACAGATTATTGCTAAGAATCAAGACTTATCATAGGACATTCATACCATTATTATTATTTTTTTTTTCTTTTTGTGAAATTAAGGAACCACAATCATATTTGTTTTCAGACATCAAATTAAAGAAAAACACTAATTTTATGATAAGAAAGCATTTTTGGTACAACTAGACAAATTAAGTCCTTTACATATATAAAAATAATGAAGAATAAAATACATAGATAATAAAAGTAACATCATTTGTAGCTTAATGAATCAATAAATTCAATCAAAATAAACTATTTATTTACACCTTTTAGCCATATAGTGTAAATCTGATACATAAATTTAAAGAAATTAGAGAGAACTGTTAAAACTAACCTTTATTCTCATTCTTATAACTGTAAAAATATTAATCAGTATTACTATGTTATTGATCCTGGCTACAATAGTTAAGAGCCAGTGTGGAGGGTCGCGTATCTAAAAGATGGCAGGTTTGAATCTCAGTTGGAGTCTTTCAGTGAGAGGTTTGCTCGTTCTCTGCAAACACAGGAGGGTTTTCCCTTTTTCTCCCAAAATGCAAAACCATTCATTTTAGGTTAATTGGTGATTCAAAATTGCCTTAAGGTGTAAGTATTTGCGTGCACGGTGTGTTTCTCTTTGTTGATAATATAATTGCATAATAACAATAACAATTTGCTGCATTCCAACAAAAACATCACAATATGTGTATAAATTGACATATAAAGGTGGGCACCCTGCAGAAATAATTACCTGCATAATATACAGGCTCATTTTGCATACTTTTCCTAGAACTGAATGTTTAGATCATAATGAGCATTCATGTGAAAAGGAGAGGGGTGTATTATGCCACAGGAGTAAATGTATAATTTTTTTTTTTACAACCACTGTGGCTCTGTGCTGATTGCAGCTGCCAGTCTCCTTAATGCAGCTATCTACACACTTTTTAAAACTTTTCTTTCAAACCTAAAATAGTCTTTGATATTCACAGTATAAGTTTTCGCAATTTTTATTTAAGACGTCTTGTGATGAGCACATTTATAATCTTGTTAGCCACTGACGCTGCAGAACTCCGTTGGGTGGGCAAATGAAGGAACAAGAGAATGAAAAAATGCTTATAAGGTATAAATCATGCATCATGCTGAGTTTCAGTGCCTGTTTTAGTCTCTGCAGAACAGTGAAAGTGTACTCAACTTTCTGATGTGTTGGTGACAAGTAGAAGCAGCTTAGAGAATTATCAAAGATACAATAGGACACAGACAGATGGACAGACCTACCAAGCGCAGAGGGACTTAGTTCTACTAGCTTTAGTATCCTCCATCTGTGTGTATGCAGTGTGTGTGAGAGTAGGTTTAAGTCCTTCTATGGTCCTGTGTTTCTCTTTTCCTCTGAAGTCCCACCTTCATCCCTCCCCATGTTCTTTCTCACTTTACTTCTCCCCTTCCATACTCCTGGATTAGTTCCATTGCCTGGTTATCTAGCATTGGCCTATTTTCTTCAAAATGTGTGTCCCTTTTACAGTCGCCGTAATCTGAGTTGTGTTTGAGCATAAATGCAATTTGCAGCTAGATGTAATCAGTTCAATTTGGTTTTCCTCTTCCAGAAAAGGTGGTATCTAATCTAGAAACATTGCATTTTTATGTGGTTTTCCTTTGTGCCTGCAGTTTTTACTGAAGCTTCAAAAATTTATAGTGAGTAGCTTTTATGTGAGGCCATGTTTGTAACAAAGATAAGAAATACTTGTTTTTGTTGAGCAAAATCATTTTATTGTTAATTGGGGTAAGCTATAGATAGTATTAGACAAAATACTATATATCAACACTTATGAATCTGAAAACAAGGCTAAATGTAGCTGTTGATGGATTTAGTAGCAACAATATTCTAGTCACTAAATGTTCTCCGATTTAGCTTTGAAATCAAAATGAACTGTTTCTATTAATCTACAATACACTTACTGCTGAATTATTTGCCATGTAGAAAAATTACTTCTGTCAACATCAGTGTTTGACCTGGTTGGTCAAGGTCAAACTAACACATTAACTGCAGTCCAATTAATGTGAAAATTAATTGGACTGCAATTAATTTTCACACAACTTTACATTACATTTGTGTATTTCTTAGTGAAAAGGAAAGCTGATAATATTTGTTTTCACTTATGTGTTAGTCCAAGTTTCTAATAAACTGTTCTTGCACTCTAGAGAAAAACAGCTTACTTTGCAAACATGCTACTTACACTTACATAAAATGACTTTCAGAGTAAACACTTTTTCTTTTGAACATTTTTGGTGTAAGTAGGTGACTAATTATGCACGAGGGCTCGTTAGTGATTTTATGATTTGACCTGGGTGTGTCTGTGCTCTGCCTTGTTTGTGGAACAAATGTGACGTGATTCAACAACCTCTTTATTTTATCTTTTTAGGAGAAAATATCCAAGTTACTTGAGAAAGGTTAACAAGAAAGTGCTGTAAATCTACAAATTTGATGTAACTTTGAGAGAAAAATTTAAGTAAACAAGAACTTTGCTATTACATAGCAGGGGCATGTTTTTGTCCAACATTAACAACTGAAACCTTGTTTAATTTTCTGAATCTAAGCAGAAAACATTAAATATTGTCCCTGCTGATTTTAATTCAGGAAGGAAGAAACTGAGGACGGAACGAAGGAAGATTTATTTAAGATTAAGTGATACTTTGGGTTGTTTTAGCACATCACATTTACAGCTAAAATTTTATTACATCCATTCTGCATTGACTCCTGTCATCTTGTCTTTGACAGATGTTTCCCATTATTAAAAAGGATTTACAAGACTTTGAGGTCACAGACAAGGACAAACAAGTCTTGTAACTGCTAAATCTTCAAAAACTATTTAATAAGTTGTCATTCCACTCTTTTGCACATATTCTCGTTAACCTTTCCTGTTTTGTTTCTTTTTTTGTAGTCTCGTTTCCTACTTACTGATACTGATCTGAGAGCCAGTTCCAGCAAAACATTTCAAATAATATCCCAGAGCATAAAAAAGACTGATGTTAAGCTTGAGAGGAAAAATAAATATAACAACT
This sequence comes from Alfaro cultratus, assembly GCA_903066825.1. Classification (NCBI taxonomy): domain Eukaryota; kingdom Metazoa; phylum Chordata; class Actinopteri; order Cyprinodontiformes; family Poeciliidae; genus Alfaro; species Alfaro cultratus. The sequence goes on along the minus strand of CAEFZX010018913.1, from coordinate 24,635 downwards.
AGCCATGTAAAAAAAATGAACTGAGTTAACTTAATTTAAGCGATCTAAATCCTCAAAGTTTAAAAGGAGAAAAAATGTGTTCATGTTGGTTCTGTTCACTGTTCAAGGCTAACAGAGGCTAAGCTGTGCTTTGCGATGACAGCACAGTTTAAATAAACATTGGTTTACCCAAAAACATTTAACTACAGATAATTCTCATAATTCCTCCACTAGCCAGGAATCCAACACACTACTGAGTGATCCAAGACCCCATACAAACAACAAGACACAAGGGGAGGCCTCCAAGGTGACCACACACCACCAGTCGCTGCCAAGCCAGCAGCGCCCGGAGCAAAAGAGGGCCATGCTGCAATGTAGCACCTCCTGCACTCTGTCTCCCTGCCTTTGTCCCTGTTGTTTGCATCGGTGTATGTGCTATGCGAAATGCTGTCATGAATTCAGGTGTGTCTATATAAAGTGCATTAAAACTGGGGTTGCAACTGGGAGGTTGTGCTCTGGGGGTGTTGCTCCAAAACCCGGTGTACCCACAATGGATTCAAGTAATGGATTGGGCCAAGCAAAGCAAGAAAAAAAGTACTACAAGCTTAAATTTAAGATGTATGGCAATAATAAAAGGGAGAGTGATGATCACAGTGATGCTGCTGTGTATAAAACCTAAAGAGTGTTCTGTATGACACAAAGATTGTGCTCATATAACATAAAATGTCAGGTTTTACATATTCCATGCAAACTGTGGTGAATGCCCTCCATGAAGAAAAAGAAAACATTTGCGTACTTAAAAATATGTTTTCTAATTTTTGCAAAAATCTAACTTTTTTTTTATCATTTTTTTCTCCGGAGAGTTTTTTTTGCGGCGCTAGTGGCTCGCATTTTTCCGCGACAGTAGGGGGGAAGACATGCGGAGAAGGTCGCCGGGACCGGGAGTCAAACCCGCGACGTCCGCGTCAAGGACTAAAGCCTCTAAACGTGGGGCGTGCTAAACCCCTGCGCCACCACAGCACGCCCCGCAAAAAATCTACCTTAACAGAAGCTTGAGCAGTCAAGTCAGTCAAGGTTGTTATTTTTTGCCAAAAGATTTTTGAAATTCTTGCAAAAACTGTTTTACGGTCAAATAAAAATTTCTGGTGCATTTAGGCTTTGCAATAAGCTCCTTAAAAATCAAAGGATGGATCCAGAGCTTCTCCCAATAGGTTTCACCTGTGTTACTATTTCAGTACAGACAGTACAAAAATAGCAATTTTATTTATTATGCCATATCATGAGGAATGCATCTCACTGATGCTAACTTAGGACACTGCAGATTTATCATAAGTCATCATAAGTAATATTTTAATATGCATGCATAAGTTAACATCTTTAAATTGTAACTGCCTCCCTTTCTGTAAGCATCAATAATATGAGGAGATGCCACTTCCCCAATTCTGCTGTCTGTCTTGGACCATAATTTCTGATCCATACAACTTTCTTAGATAATTAGCCAAGTTGATTATTTTTGTCTCCGCAGGGAAGTCGACCCTCACAGCAGGGCTGAGAGTGAACTGCAACTTCCTTTTTGTAAGGGGTTGGTTTTGGTTAGTTTCTCAGCCCATGGGTTTCTATGGTCTAGAAATGTGTGTTTCTGTTCAGAGAAACTCAACTGTGCTCACTTCTGTAAGGCTTTAAATGTGAGACCGTGGTTGAAATTCTTGTGTGCATCCTTTGGGTTGTGTCCCCATCAACGTCAAACTGGAACGAAGCCAGTAAAGATCTGAAACAAGTGGAAGGTAGTTTAACACATGTGTCAATGCCATTCAAATAGTTTCCCTCTTCCATGCAATGAATTTAACGGTCAAGGATTACCAAATGTTCACGGCTTGTCTGACTACTGAAAATATGTTTTTAAAGTTCTGTTGGAGGTACGATTTACATCACAGAACCTTGATCTTAGAGAAAAAACAATCTAAAACCGCCTGAGTCCACAGAATAACTGTGGCATCTCCACCCAGAGGCTTAGAATAACCTACTTGACAAGCTCTTTGAAGAACTTAGTGCATGTCTTTATCCAGGTCCAAGAGATTCTGTTTTTTGTTTCTTTTTTAGAGTTACTGAACCAAATAATCCAGCAACTAATTTTGATTCATTTATGATTTTTTTTTTACATTAAAGAACTTTGCTGAAATGGATAGCATGCACACTTACACACAGACATTCCCAGAACACCATACACACAGTTGTGTATATATATATATATATATATATATATATATATATATATATATATATATATATATACACAAAGAGAGAGAGAGAGATTTATACATAGATTTGTATTTATATTTGTATATATCTATATAGATATGGATGGATAGATGGATGAAGTTTTGTTTCTACTCTAAGACATATAATAGAGGTAATAATGTCTGAGTAAGAGACAAGCTCTTCAGTTTGAGATAAATATTTTCACACTGTTGACATCAGCCATCAGAGTGAGTGGGATGGAGCAGAGTTAGTGCTGCTGACGCACAGCAGGGACTGGCAAGAAGGGGGCACAGATGCAGTTCAACAATTCTTCTATATATGATATTGCAGTGTTTCCCACACAAAATTCTGAGGGCAGTAAAACCAGTGACTGCAAAACGAAGACAGAGTAAATCCCATGCCTTATGTGCACCTCTGTTTGAGCAAAGAAAGAGAAGGCAGCTCCTTAAAGCTTCATTGCACTGTCCATGTCGACAGCTTGACTGGTTGATTTCAGCAAGTCTCACAGAATTCAGAAAGAAGCCAGAAAGGAGGAGGAGGAGGAGGACTTTTCAGCTAACCGACAACTGGAGCTCAGGAAGACAAGTAATGACAAAAAGATAATTGAAATCAGGCCCTATATTGTCAACCCAATTTATTTGACGTAAAGATAAGTTGCAGTCTTTGATAGTGGACATAAATCTAAGTATATAGCTGGGTACAACAAGTGTTGGTGCTTTGGAGACCCCAAGGGCAAAAACAAAGACTGGTTAGTGGGCTCAACTAGGCAATATGTTACTTGTCCCTGCACAGCGATTTGAGAAATGTGCTAACATCAACGGAAGAGCTATGTTGAGAAAATAGAGAACCTCTTACATGATCTAAATAGCTGTGGGAATAGACTTATTGTAACAGCTCACAGCACTTAAGGCAACAAGCTACAAAAACACCAGTCCTCTACTATTTTTTTTATTTAGTTAGTTTTTTATACAGAGGACCTGGAGGAACATTTGAAATACACTTAGCATATTTGATTCACTCGAAAAAGTGTAGGTACCAAATATCTCTGGTGGCAGATGATGTAAATCATAGCATGGTAAGATTGCAGCTGGCATCTCTTCTCATATCATTGCCAAAGCAGTTATCTGCAGCATTTTTTTCCCTTTCAGTAATGAATTTATAGTTATGTAATGCATATGCTATATGTATCCTGATGAGGCTGAGGATACACTCATCAGAAGAAGCAGGAAGAAATAATTTTGACATGCTCCATCTTCCATCTCTAAACATCAAAACAATCTGTTTTAAAGCTCATTAGATAAAATGAACATTTACATCTAAAAAAAAAAGTAATTTCCAAAGATGATAAATGTTCAGAGTGCTGTACTGAAGCATATTAAGAGATGGCTCTGGAAAATTGAGTGGAAAAATAACGGGTAGTACAGAAAGATGCATGAACAGTAAGGATAAACACAGCCTTTAGAGGACTGGAAAGAAAAGTGAGATTCACAAGGTGTGAACCGTTGGTGGAGTCGGTGCAACAACTGTTGCTTTCCTTATTTTAAGCTGAATCAGAGATCATGTCAGAAGTGTCCCACCTGGGCAAAGGACAGAAAATTGAACTGTCTAAAAACATGTGAGATCATTTAACAACACAATATGTACAACTGGTTCATTTGAGGTTATTGTTTCGAGAAGAATAGAATGGGAAAACTTTCAACACAGATTTTAAGCATTGTTCTGTTGCCAATGCCAATGACAGCACCTCCTGTTGTTCCACACTTTCTGAAAGGTTACATCTTTGTGGGATATCACGAGCTACACTTGTGATTTATGAATTGCCAGAGGCAGCTCAGAGGTGGGTCATCTTTGCAGGTATATGATGGAAATGTTTAGTGAAAGTAGCTAATGGGGTCAAGAGGAACATGAGAGACATCAGACAAAACAATGCAAACGAGATGAAGGGCTCTTTAAATCAAACTGGGCTTCCTTTAGCCCTCGACACAAACACAAGCTTATCGCCTTCATTCCACACCGCATTAATGTAGAAATTTATGCAAAAGCGTCCCAAACACTGTATTGAGGACACATGCTGTACAGTTTATGACGTACTTTCAGGAGGCAGACATTTTTGCATCAGAACTTTATTTTATTATCTATCCAAGGTGAAATTTGTCACCAAATCAAAAATAATTGAATGACTGAAAAATGGCACTCTGTGAGCAATGTCTCTATATAATAAGAGTTTTACTTTTGTAATTTCATTACTGAAATGATGAAATTGCAGAAGTAATTTCATTATGCTCCAATTTGAATTAGATACACCCGTATTTGAAGTGGTACACCCATACAAATATGAATGACTTTTTATTTTCACTTCCATCATTTTATTTTCACATCTCTTCTGTCTTCTTTGTTTTAATAGAAAGTAATTTCAGTAACTAAAAGGCTGGGCTTTTTAGAAACGACTTTGAAAGTAAGTAAGTGAAGTGGCTAATAAGTTAATGAATCTGTATTGTGTCTCTTGAGACAACCAATCTAACGAAATAATCTTGCCTCATCTCATCGGGGCCAAGCAACTAAGTACAAACAAATCCGTTTTTAGTCCTTCTTGTGCCTCTGAAAGGTAGACAGTAGAAAAACACAGCATGTTTAGGACTTCTGTTGAAATAATAACAATACAATTAAACACAGGTTAATAAAATTAGCTTCTGCCACCGTAGATTATGATGAGGAATAAGATATTATTTCATTCTCCTACGAGACTGACAAAAATGTCACATTGCTTAATAAAAGGCTACAAACATGCACTGATGTCTGAGAGTATTTTTTCACTTCCACCTTTTTTTAGCTTTAGTGAAAGAGATGATAATTTTGTTATTTTCTCTGCCAGTTCACTAGTTTAATTTATTATTGCTAGAAAAATAAATTACAAACAAACTGTTCAAAAAATAAATCAGAAAAAAAGGTGGTGAAAAACAATATAAGTGCAGGAAAGCAAATGCTGGATTTATTGAAATAAAGCACACTTCAAAACACTGTTTATAGCCTTGAGTCATGGACAGCCTCTGTGTTGATGTAAGCTAATATCTTGCACAACAATATCTTTATATGCTATCCTTCAGCAGTCTAAGCCTTTTGTAACGCAAAACAGGAGACAGGATCTTTCTTTTTTTTTTTCTTCTTCTTTCAATCAGCAGCTGTACAGGCTTTTCTCATCTATCCAGAAAAAATGTCTTTTAAACAATGACACATAACATAGCTGTGAAGTGTTTTCAAGAAAAAAATCTAACTGTACCAGCAACCTTACACTTGGTGCATTCCCATCTCGTCCCTCCTACACACACAGAGCACTATGAATAAGATATCCTCATTTTACCAGCTCTGTACTGTATATATTGTTCTCTTTGCCCTTTCTGAAGCAATATTAGAATTCCGACCTCTTTCACCAAGCAGGATTGCTGCCCATTCATCAAAACCTCACAGATTCCTGAGCATTTTTGTTGATCATCAGACGATACAACAAGATCTTTACTTTTTTTACATAGTGATAAAAATAAATTTTAAACATGCAAAACAAAATAATAAGCTGCACTGCTGTAGTGACTCCACATCTCAGAGCATGCTGCATATGCTTTTATGCTGAATCCTTGGTGATCAAATTCGATTTGTTTCATTTTTACTTTGGATGGTTTTCACAGTCAATGGATTTCTTCAATAAAATATTAATTTTAAGATCAATCAAAAAGTGTGAAATGTTTGGTTTTTCTTCAGACCGAGGATATGTAAGAATAATTATACAAAACAGCTTAAATGTAATTCCCTGTGGTTTTAATGAGCAGATTAAAAACAAGGCTAAACAAGGACAGGTTAATTGATTTCTCTTTAGGTGAGAGTGTGTGCATGCATGATTGTTTATCCTGTCTGTCTCTGTGTTGCCCTGCGATGGACTGGTGACCCCACCTCTCGCCTCTGGACAGGTGGTGATAGGCACCAGCATCCCTCCTGTGTATGACAATGGATGGATGGATGTGTGTGCATTAGTGACTGTTTTGGGTGACTGTGTAAACTGTTAAATAGATGAGTTTCCATTGTCCTCACTCGAGTTTATACTATATGTTCCATCAACCCCAATATATTAATGTCTTTCTTATGGTTCACATTTCAACATGCTTTCCTAACAAATCTTTCTACTTCAATTACCCTTATTCAGTCCACCTGATGAAGGTCTAATTGTCTCTACTAATTATTCCTATAGGAACTACAGGAATCTAAATCAATACGTTGCATGGAGGAGCTAAAGACAGAATCAACACACTTTCTTACTAAAGACTTATTGCCATAAGTCATCAAATATCAGTTATTACTGCCCATGGAATAGAAAAGCCCTGATAGTGGGATAAAATTCTTTTTAAAAGTCAAGAACAAATTTTGAGTGTGTGTGTCTTCTTTTTAAAACATACGGCTCTTTTGAGAAAATAATTAACAATGTCTTAAATACTAGATGTCCACATAAAGGTCCAAAGGGAAAAATTAAGACTATTTTATTTTTGGTTAACTTGTACTGACATCTTAACATTGTTCTCTATTGGTTGGTCATGTAATAAACATCTTAATTCATAAAAATTAATTCCCGCCATACCTGTGATCAGGCAAAATGTATGAAAAGATGATCATAAAAATATCAATTGTCTAACGCTTAGTGAGTTTATTTTATTTTAACAATGTTACCAACATTATCAGTTTTAGTATTTATAATCTTAATCCTTTCACGATTTCCTCTTGAGTTATTGGACTCCCTGTTTTAAATTTATCTCAAAAGGAAAGTGGATCCAACACTGAGGAGTGGATATTGAGTTTGCAATTTATTCGCTGATTTTTATTGTCAACAGAAACTCATTGATATGTAGCCTGTTGAATATTATAAGTTAATCAAGACAAACAGTTGATGTCCCTTAGCTATAACTTTGTGATTTCTTTTTTAAAGAATGCTAAATTAGTACTGAAAAACTGCAAAAGGATATGATTCTAATCATTTTGCAGATAAAGGCAGTAATTGCAATCAGTCTGTTTTTAGTGACACAATAAGAGGACTCAATGTTCATAATTGATACTAAAAAGCTATAATTTCTTCTTCAAATAATTATTAACAACGTTACCGAACTCTTAAGATCAGAGAGTATTTTGAAGCTGCAGGCTGTGTGACACTGATACTGCACAGCTTGAAGGGTGTTGGTCTGAAACTCAGTTTGCGCTTTTTTTGTGTGGCGTTGACATTAATGAGTTATGTTTTATCCAGAAGGAGTGACACTATACTGCTCTAAGATGTAGGTTTGTGTTTATGACTGCTTGACAAATGCAAGTCTTTATTGGACTGGGAATCTGTCCAGGTGTTACCCCACCTGACCCCTCTATGAGTGAAATAAGTTCAGGGAGAAGACTCAGACAGCCCTCTATCCCAATACTTTAATATGTCTCCTTTCTTGTTATAGATTTGTCATATTTCTGTCATAAAACAAAGATCAAAGGTAGCAAAAAGTGAATAATTACATGTAAAATTAGTTATTTTATTTTATTTGATGTGATCGCAACTTATTCAAACTTTTAATTCTGAATATAAAATTTTCTGCAGTGGTGATTCTTGCATGAATAGTCCTTTGGGCAAGTCCCCCTCTTTCTCAGGCCCCAACCAGTCAGAATGCAGTAGATTATCTAAATTCATAAGCAGGATAAATACATTGGAGTTCTGCTCATAAAATAGTTTCTCTTCCCACAGCAGTAAACTGGAGGTGCCAACTCCCCATTCGATAGATGTGCAAAAACCAGAAAATTAACTGAGGGTGCCACTGACATAAGTTGTTTACTTTTACAGTGATGTTGCTGTGATCTCCGTCCTTTCTAATGTCACACGAGGCCACTGGTCAAAGAACGGCATTTTTTATGTTTACACCAAGCAGAAGTTGAACAAATTTGTAGGATAAACTCAAAATGCAGTCCATAGATTACAAAGCACAGAGGAGTAAGGACAGAAAACAGTAGCAAGAAAAAAGGTGAAAAATATCAAAATAATTTCAAACCTCATTTTTAAGTTGCCAGGAAATGGTTGTCCATCGTAGACGGATACAATATCAAAGTCTTCCTCCAGTGCCAGCGTAACAAAGGTTAGCTGTATTCGGTTCCTCTCCCCTGTTATTATCAGCCATGTACAGTTGGCGTAGTTGGGATAGCCATGGGGAAAACCAGGAGACTCTATGGTCCCATTCAGGCCTTGGACTACACCACCACAGGAATCAGCTGGAAGAGAGAAATGAGAACAAATACATTAGGAATTTTTGAGGGAAAACGATTTTCCTACAACACAATATAGAGTCTAGAAATATTCTCATAGTGGTCTTAATTTATTAGAACAGACTGAAGATTAGTTATAAATCCTTCTTTTTTTGTAAAAATGTCAATTGAATTTCACAGGAAAGAACTGAGCAGAGTTTAATATGTGGTGAATTTAATATTTCTCAAAATATATGAATCCAACTTTATCAGTTTTAAACATCAATGCTTTATTAAATAACACTAAAGTTGCAGAAGTCACTTGCAACTTAAGACAGGAATTTATTGTACTGAAGACAAAAGTACAACACATTCCTGTGAAATGCAGTCTAGAATAAGTTGACAGGGTGGGAAAACAATAGGTGTCACACTGTGACATGCTGTGCCTCAAGTCTTTGAGGTTTTATTCTCCTCTTTCCCCATATCAACAACCCCTTAAAGCACTTTTCCCTCCCTTCTCCATTATTTCAGCTCTGCTACTTTCTTCTCATGAACACTCTAAATAGACTTCCATCTGAAGTGTAAATGGAGCACGTAGCACACAGTGTGTGTGAGGAAATCCAACATAAAACCCAGCAGTAATTGCATCTGAGATAGTGATGACTATTGATCTAATAACCTGGGGTCAGGGAGAAAACACCTTTCTTTACTCCCACACTCAGATATTTTGTGCACTCAAGGGGTAACAGTCAACTTGGTCACAACCTAGTCACAGAAATGCAATAAAACCCACCAGCTCCTTGTAAAACCTAATGCAATGCAATATCATTTATGAAGATTGCTAAAGGAAGTAAAGTACATATTTTGTTAAAAGTCAAGTCATAGTTGGTGGTCCTATTTTGATACAGCCAGGCCTGTCACAGTAATAAATAAATCAATTAATAGCATGATAAATTAAAACAAACTCCGTCATTTCCATTTGCCTGATTTATCATTTTTCTCTTTCTACCAAAAACTGGATGACAAATATCTTAACTCTGGTGCTTTGGTCTCAACTAGCCCCTTTTTGAAGGAAAGTTTTGTTCATTTTATTTGTTGTTTCTGTTGTTTTGTTAATTTATTTAATACATTTTAAATGTCTGAGTTCCAGTGTTAAATATTCATTAGAATTTAATGATCTTTGAGAATATGTTCTTGCATTATTATGCCATTACCACTATATTACTTAAAAATGGTCTCAAAGCAACAATATTATTGTTTATCGCAATGACTTTATCATCCAGAAAAATGTGTTATCGTAACTCCAAAAATTTGAAAGATTTGAAAAATGTGTTTAAATTGTTCATAGAAAGGAAGGAAGGTGGGAAGGAAGGAAAACAAGACGGACGGTCGGACTGACCGACGGATGACATATCCACCTATCACCCAATGGCCGCTGAAGATAAGCACCAGTTCCCCTGCAGCCCTACATCTATAAGCGTGTGCTGCGATGGATGAATTTTGGTGCATCAATGCACCTGCTTTTGTGGGCTTTGGAGTGAAAATAGGAGACATTTTGTACGTTTTTCTGTCTTTCTTCATCAAACAGGATCAAAACAATGCTCACCATAACAAAGCAGATGTTCCCATTGGTGTGAATTGGCACAAAATCCACAGAAGCCCATAAATACACAATCTACTGATCTCTATACACAAGCTAAAACGGAAAAGCTGTCATTTACAGGAAAGCATCTATACATGTGTGTTCTCACATCACATACACGAACTTCAAGCCATCTGGAGTGTCCAGATTAATTTCAGATTGTTCTCCGCTGTCTTTCCAACCCAATTCACCTCTCTCCCCTGTAGTCGTATTTGTGTTCGTCTCTCATTCTGTCTTCAGTTGTCTCTCTTTCATTTTGCCATCCCTTCCGCTGCTTGATCCCCCTCTGCCTCCTCTTGAGCAGATGGGATAAGCAGAATTCAGCAGACACTTGCAGCAAGCCATATTGTAGCACCATACTTAGGGGATTTTAAGAAGTCCATTGCTTAGCTTCTAAGTAAATCTAGCATCAAGCTCTTCTCCTGTATTTTGGTTTTTCTTCAGATGTTTTGTGAGTGTAATTTTTTAGCACTTCTTGGCATCACCAATGTCAACTTGTTGTTGCAGCTAAAGAAAGTCTTTCATGTCTGGATTTAAGAAGCCTTATTTGTAAAGAGACGACATGGACTGATTTCTAGTTTCAGGTTGCAAAATAGTTTTAAAAAGTTATGGTTTCAAACAAAAAATTGCATCAGAGGATTCCAGTAGTTCATCTTCATTGCAATGAAATCCTAGAGACATTCCATTATTTTTACCTGCTCTCTCCTGTAGCTGCAAGCTGTCAGTCAGCTGTATGAGATATCAGTGGGGAGGTAAACTGTCTGGAAATACAGTATTTTGTGGTTGTAAAACCACAGATTTGTGGAGCACAGTCCCCCACTCTTTAGTTAATACAAAATTGAGAAATACACTGGCAATTTTCTACAAGTTAGGATATCTGTCAAATAAATAAACAGCCTACCTGCCACTGAGAAAGGTAATTCATTTATACAACATGTGTTTACCTTGTCTCCAATGTTACTTTACAAAAAGCTAAATCTCATCTTAGAACAAAAATGCCATATTCTGCACAATATGGATGTTTTCTTTAGAACTATTAGTAAATTTAACTATATCTTCCTTTTGTTTATTCATCCACTTTACACATTAATTGTTAAACAAATATAAATATATTCTAAAACATGCACATTAACGCCGTCTTCAAATATATTTTAAGTACTAAAGATTTATCTCAAAATGTCAAAGAATTATCTTAAAAAACAGGTGGACATATATTTGAGCAGAAGCAATTATAGCATTGTTTTTGTCAGCAATTAGGTCATCTTATAAATTTGTGCTTATTAATGTTTAAATTAATTCCAATCAATTTATGACATTGTTTTTGAAGCTCATTGCACAGTTTAGTTTTCTATATGATCTAACATGCCAACGTTAGATCGGTTGGCATGTTGTCTTTGAGATGGCTTAAAGGTTCAGATTGTTTTTATCTTGTTTTGCTGATGTATAGCTCACGACTCTCTTGTAAATGACATTTTTTCCTCCTCATTATATAAAGTTTACAAACTTCATTTAACATGAAGTTGAACACACATCATCATTTAACAAACAATTTCACAGTATAAAACTAATCAACTGTGTTTCTTGTATGACTAGATAATTTGTGCCATCTTCACCACCACTTGAAAAATCGAATGAAAATGTTTTGCAGAGGCAACCACGAAGCACCTGCTGATGGAGGCCACCGATCAGCTAATGGTTGGTGACCTTCCACCTTGTAAATAACAAACCATAAACAAGCTCAATTTTCACCTTCTCTGGCCAAAATAGGCACATTCTGCTGTTTGGATCATTACAATCTGACAAGTAACTTGTTGAGAAAATGATCTGAATAAAAGTCTGCACACTTTTTGTCTGATGACGTGTTACAGTCATAAAATAGATGAAGAAATTGTATTGGTGTTCCAATGTTTTATCCTCTCTCAGGAGTTTTTATTTTCTACCTTATATGCTCCTTTTCTTTTTATGATATGAAACATCAGATGAATATGTTTTTTTATTTGCTCCTTTTTTGTTTAGTTGCTTCACTTGGACAAAATAGTCCATCTGAGCTATTAGCAGGTAAGAAAGGGAGAAAGGAAAAGTGCTCAATGTGAGTGACATCAAACAATCTTTCTGTCTGAAAGATGAGTGTGAAACAGCCACTCCAATCACATGCAGATAAAAGTGTGCTGTCATTAGCACATGGACACTCAAGCTGCAGACATGAATTCATATACTGCATAAGGTCTGCACCAATCTTCACAAAAAACACAGGGCTAAACACCATCTCTGTTCCATTTATAATGGTTCGATTGGTTGGCATGCAACAGCTGCAATTTTGGACAGACATCCAACATTGTATTGTGAAAGGAAGTTCATAAGCAGTAGATAAAATATAACTAATCTCTCAGTTGTGCCTTGAACACATTTTCTATTGCTTTGTAGATATGTGGGCAATGGAGAGTTGGTCTTCTTGAGAAGGTGCCCCTTGTGTGCTACGGAGAGTAGGGAGCTTTGCTTGCATGACTTATGAAAGACTGCACAGCATGTCATCCTGAATCTCATGTTTTTATTTTAATTGTTTAGTAGAGAGGCCAGCCCAGATCGCCATTCATGCGAAAACCACCACCAGTCAGCAAATAAACCAAAGCAACTTGAAACCAAACCTTCCGCACTTAAAAATTAACTTCTGTTCAACAACTTTAAGTAGTCAGATGTGGTATCTAAAAAGAGTTTATGGATTATTCTACATTTCATGCAGGCTGTTAAATTTCTGTTGCTGAGATAAAGCAAAAGAGGTGAGGTGCCTGAATAGAACCTGACCACAAGGTCCCCCAGCTGATAAATCAAACGCTTGCCTCTTCTTTCCACAGTGTCCTGGGCCACAAATCAAATGCATCTTTCCAAGTCACGCAGTGGAGAACTATTGACTGCAGTGATTCAATACTGGCAATGAAAAAGTAGCGAGGAGAGGACAGGACATGAGAGGAAAGGAATCTGCTGTCTGTTTTTCTGGTGCCATTGTTTTATCTTCCTCATCCCCTCAATAAACCCACCCCCTTCTTTTGTCTCAACCCCATCCTTGTTTTCATTATCTCTGAGTCAAAATCATTGTTTTTGTCCCATGTTATGTTTATCTGTGCCCCCCCCACACCCCTCCATTTCCCCATTCAATCTATCTGTCCCCATCCAAGCCCCTGACCACACTCGACTCTTTATTACACCCATATTATCACCATCTTTATTTCAATGCATCTCTTCCTGCTTGCTGCTCAGTGTCTCCATCTCCATTCCCCCTGCTGTTGTCGTCCCTCCCCTCCTCTTCCTACCTTTGTCCTGCTCATCCCCTTATCCCTCCTGTTCTCCCTGCATTCTACTTTCACCACAATTATCTCAGTATTAGTCTCATCGCATCTCTCCCTAAGTGTCATTATGTTTCCTCCTCACTGCCTTGCTATTATTATCTCTATGTCATATTGCCTCGCTCCCGGTGTCATTATATCTTTCTCCTGTGTTTCCTCTCTTATCCTGCTAGTGTTGGGTTGTTTTTATTCCACCCACTCACCTGCTATATTTATCACACAATGAACAAATACCACAACCTCTCTCTGTCTGTCTTTTTCTCCAATTCCAGCACTTGCACTCTCTGACAGTCCACTGTCAAACTGTTTAAAACGTAGGCAACTGCAGTTTGATTTGGAGCATTTAGGGTGTCCACCTTGGATAAAAGCAGGTCTTCACTTTCTAATATAAGTGTATACAAGACTAAAAATAGTTTGAAGAAAACATATTAACTTACAGACAATTACAGGTAAAAACAATAAGTAGCTTTAAAGTACAAGTTCACAATTTCTCCTTTGTTTGATGGAATATCAAAGTGGAAATAATGTGAGACCTTTGATAAGCACTCCTAAAGTTTATGTTGGTGAAACTAAACTTATAAACTTTATATCTCCCCAAAGCAAGTTGCATTTTTGTGGAAAAGAAACCCATGCATGGGTTTTTTACCTCTGTACCTCCGTGGTTGACATATTTTAACTCAGTTCCAGTGTGCATTAAATGTTTAATTTAGGACATGTAATCTATTTAAGGGTGTCATTGTGCTAGGGGTGCTATTTTGTCTAAAATAAATCTCTATAGTTTATGTTTCTCATTATGACCTAGTTTCCAAATTTGATTTTTATGTCTGGTCAAGGGTTTCTTGAACAATGAGTGATTAGCAAATTTGTTTTACAAAAATTGTTAAAACTTACAAATGAAATAATTTACATTTTATTCCTACATAAAGTGCATGCCTGAACATGACCCAAAGATTTTTGGAAGCTAAGAACTCCAACTTTAGAAAAGTGTAATTACTTTTCATGCCTCAAAAAGCAAACATCTCCCTTTACACAACAATATTAAAACAATATAGACTGGACCTGAGTTGTAATAAGACACTAAAACAACAAAAGAAAAAGGGACATTTTAAGAAATGGACAACCTAATGTGAAAAATTGCTCTATCTACAATTACTCATACCCTCAATATTAGTTTTATTTTTTAAATCTTTCATTTTCAGTCTAAGTTTTAAAAGGTATCTTCAAATCCATGCAATGCACAACATTTTCTTAATTATAAAAAAAACCCAAAAACTTTCCTTTTGTTATTTTTAATGTTTTTGTAAACCTCTTAACATTTTCTGCTTTATAAAAGAAGCATTTTCCTTTGAACATTGTATTTATTAATGTCTAGTGTTAGAGCTGCATGCTATGTTGCTAAAATGAGTTGTGTACTGTGTCGACTTGTTCAGAGTTTGAAATTAGCAGATCTATGTCACTAAAGTCTTCCATACCCCTTGTGATCTTTAGCGCTCTCATTGGGAATAAAGGCTTCCCTGGTTGGAAATTAGCTGGATTATTATTTTTGTTTCTTCATCTTAAACCCATAATTTACTACTCAAAAACAAAAGTGTAGTTTGATCGCTGGGCCACTGTTAATGGACCTACAGTAGGTGGTAGTCGGGTGAGGGAGAAAGTCTGTGTTTTCACCAGCCACATGATAAGCTTTTGATATCAAGAGTCATTTATCATGCTCAGTTTGACTCATCCCCATACACACAAAAAGGACACATACAAAGAGTGGCCCCAAAAGAATCAAGGCTACCTCTGGAGTAAATCCCAAACACTGTCACCATGGAATAGGGGTTGCTGTCTGAGATAGCAAAGATTGGTGAGGATTGATGATGGGTGAGTGTGTGTGTGGCCTTGTTTTTGAAACAGTGTAAGGACCATTTTTCTAACAAATACCACATTGTGGGGACCGACTGCTCCCTATGCAGCCCAAAACCCAAACCGCATAAGAATAAATGCTGTTTTAGGGTTAGGGGTTAGGTTTAGGTCTAAGGTTTGAATTGAATTTGTTAGGTTTAGCGTTAGGCATATACTAGTAATACTTAGCTTTAGGGTAAGGGTTAGGCTATGTAAGTAAATGAAAAAATGAATGGAAGTCAATGCAAACTCCTCATGAAGATAGAAAGACATAAAATCAATTTTTGTGTGTCTGCATGTGTGTTTGTTTTGCACACTTCAAACATACATTTGTTAATCCTTTTACCTTGAAAATGTAAAATTTCATAAATTAAGTCAGAGAATGATGTTATAAGATGGAAGTAAAACAATCTACAACCTTTCAACAGCTTGACTCAATGAATGACCTAGGTGGTACCAGAAATTTGTACCCAACTAAGAGAACCATTACTTTGTTAGCTCTTTGCTCAAGTAGTCATCCAAATAACTACTCAAGAGTAAAACAGGATTTCAAACAAGGTGTGCATGAGTACTAACTGATCATATCATGAAAGCTTTTGCAGACACAAGTCGTCTTACTTTATATTGTGCTATATATAGCTGGAGAAAATTTCGATCTAATCTGGGATGTAGCAGTTTTGGATGCAGACAAATAATGTAAGAACCATAGGACAAAAGAGGAGGATAACATAAAGATTACAGGTTCCAAACCATGGTGCACTTTGAAACCAATAACTGACTAATGCTTAGTCCTCATTTTAAGAGCTATTTGCCATTTCTATTTCTGTAAAGTCAAACATTATTGATCCATTTGGCAATGTCACTTTTAAAGCTCTATAACAAACTAGGGACAGTGTGCTGGTTCCCATTTCATCTGGTCCTTAAACTAGCAATTCATGACTGTTAAGCCATGTGTGGGCAGCCAAAACCAGTCTAATCACTGGATTTATATGTTACATTATTAGCACTTTGAGTAACCGCATTTTTAATTTGAGGTAGTGTGTCTTGCGGTTTCTGATTAAAAAGTCACACACTTTGGAGTGTTTTTATCCCTCAGCAACTCCTTGTTGAAATACCTAACTTTATAGCTGCTCTGTGCTCCACCATGTTTACCAGCTATTCCATAACGTTGTCTGTATGTCGTAAAAAGGTGTGTCCTTGAAAACAGCTGCCTATGGCTGCTGGAGATGACACCATGAGAGCAAGTAACTGTGAAGCATAGCAGTAAAAATGCTGGCCTCAGTGCTAACAATGACCTAATAAATGCTATTGAGGAAAAACTTTAGAGCCAAGCAGAGATTCCCTGAGTTGTATATTAATCATTGTGAATATGGAAGCAAAAAAAGAAGATTGACAAAAACATATCAATGATTTTTAGCGATCTGAAAGTATTCCCTTTATTTTTTGATGGTTGAATGACCAAGCTCTCACAGACTTCTCCATCTTGTGGGGATCCATATTGGAGCCAGTGAAGGTTGGTCTATCCAGAGCCATAAAACTAGATTAGATGTGACAGTAAAAATCACTGATTCCCAACAGCATTTTTTAGTGAGAGGCTGTATTTACCTTATTGTGGAGATAAGCTTTTAAATTCCTCTGCAAGCTTCAAGCTTCAAAGGTTGACCTATAAATACGCCACACGCACATACGGTCCAAACGCACACACTCCAGCAGAAATTCTGCCTCTCGAGGAGGGGTGGGAATATCAAATTCATGAACTCAGCAATCTGCCAAACATGTGTTAAAGCAAGACAAACAAAATGGGTGCAGTGAGGAAGTGGCGGTAAGCAATCCTCTGTATGTTTGTGAAACGTGTGTATGTTTCTGTGCAGACACGTGGCCTTGGATGCATAAGGAGCGTATCTGTGATAAACTGTGCTACAATGCTGAGTTGTTCTAATGTACTATAAGCTACAACTAATGGTCAACAGTGGGTCAATCTGTTATTGCTGACAGAACACAAACACAGCACTGAAGACTCCTACAATTTCCCTTCAGCATTTCCTTTCATCTATATTCTTTGTTTTGTTTTTCCCTGTTTTTTTTCTCTCCCCTCACACCATCTTTAATCTTCTCCCCTTCTCTACAAAGATATTTTCTCTGACAGATGAAATCAATCGCTTGTTTCATCTGACAATAACACGCTTTTTGCTGCAAACAGTCAAACAAATGAAAACAATTCTCTTGCCTAATCCCGATGACAAGAAGCAAGGGCTATTTCCTCTCTTCTAAATAAAAACAAGTTGCTGATCTTCTTTTCCATCAAAGAGAACAGGCTTGCTTTGGCTTAAATAAACCTTAATAGCTTTTGTCAAAATTTTAATTGGAATTGTTTGAAGTAAAGTTCAGTGTTTTCATATTAAAGCATCGTGTTCAGCTTTGATTTCCAAGGCAGAAAATTTCCATATGCATTTTAGTTTCTTTACTTACATTATCTTAATAATTAGCAGAAAAAAGGACCGTTATAAAGAATGTAAAAGACAGTAAAGCAGCTTAAACTGGTGATTATATTTAAAAAAAATTTCATGTTCTCCTAATATGTCACAAAAGATCATGTGAAGACACTTCAAAGAATTAAGTTGTGGGACTGGTTTTGTGTGTTTGTGCTTGAATACGTCTCTATTTGCAGTCAATCACGACATGCACATTGCAGTGGAAAAAATTGAAAATCAAATTACACCTTCTCAGAGGAAACAGAAACTCTGTAGTCAGGTGTTTTCCTTTATAATTTTATGATAATTCATAGCATAAAATTCTAATATTCTGGCTGTTAAAATGGGGTCTTTCAAAAGTACTAATAGCCCTTTTCTTTTTTCATTTTCTTGATGTTACAACCACAAACCTCAGAATATTTTTTGTTGCGATTTGTGACATATTAAAAAATGTATCATGTCATTGCTGTCTTAAATTATAACAAATATTAGTCAAAAATGTTTAGCATGGATTTCCATTCAGGTCCTTTAATTTTCTGGTCTGAATGGAAAGTGTTGTGTGTAGGATCACAATACCCTCAACACAGTCCACCATGAAACATGGTGATGGCAGCATCATCCTTTGGGGATTGGCTCCTTCAGCAGGAACAGAAAGATTGGCTCAGAGTTTAAAGAAAAATAGATGGTGCCAAATACAGAGCAATCTGAGAAATAGAAATCTTTGGTGAAATTTGAAGACAAATGATGACTGGCACTATGCATCCAACCTGAAAAAAACTTGATTTATATTTCAATCGGTCTCAATGTGAAAACCTGGAAGAGTTGCCCCTTTAAAATTGGGAAACTGTCAATGCAACCCTATTGGACCTAAGTATTGACATTTCAATTAAAAGGCACGAGTATACTATGTTTTACAAAGAAGCTACTGTGGCAGAAATTGTACTTTTAATCCTGGCTTATAAAGCCTTAACTACAACGCATTGTTTCTAAAATGATGACTAATGCAGCTGTAAATAATTCAACTTACTTTCTCCAGTGAAATAAATTGGCCTCTGTCACTTCTAGTATTTACCTAATCTGTTACACCTGCAGTGCCTCTATATTTTACAACCTTAGTCAAGCTTTAATAAAGGGGCTGTTTTTTTTTTCCTCTTTTTTCCCTGAGTAGGCCTCAAGAGTTTATTGCACATTATGGATTTTTGTGTTAGCTTTGTATATCAGAGAAGGAGAGACAAGAAAGTGAAAGAGCGATTAGAGCAACAAATGGATGCAATGCTTTCACACAGACAGAAAACCACAACAGCTGCTTGAGCTGTCCAGATTTATGAACACGCAGCCATACATGTTTAGATCAAATTTTCACAAAATAATTTGCTGCAAAGGAACATGTTTGCTTAAAAAACTTACATGTCTTTCAAATGCTAAAACATACTTCCAAATACACAAAGGCTCAAAAAAACAGTGTAAACATCTATGCTAAAATGATACCTAGACATGACCCATAGAGAGAAAACCTTGAACAAAAACCTTGAGTAAAAACAACAAAGTTTAACACAAACATTTAAAATAAAATGCATAACATCATTTAATTGTAACAGTTCTAGCAGTGTTATTTTTCCCTTCTGTTTGGAGTTACTATTAGTTTTATTTGATACAAAGGAAATTATGATAATCTAAAAGGACATGTTGCTCATAAATCTCCAGATGTAGTTTTAAAATCTAGTTCTGATGTGTGGCATTCCCACAGCATGATGGCGCCACCACCATGTTTTTCTTTACTTTCTACACCATGATTGTTCATATTTGTCACAAATGTAAATAACGTATTTTCCCACAGTATACATTTAAAAAATACTGTGGTTAAAGCATTAAAAAAAAAACTAAAAAAAACTGGAAACGTACATATATAAGCCGCCGGTATCTCCGCCGCTCTCTGTTTCTCATAAAGGACGCAGCCGTCCGCTGCGTCCTAGTAAACGTGCAGCAACTCTATTTCCCTCCTGTACTACCAGATCGATAATCCTCAACTTAAAGGCTGCATCATATGAGTTTGAAGAAATTCATTTCCAATGACTCACTTCCTGCTAAAGAGCCCCCTGGTGGTTGAAGAAAAATCCACAGAAAAGCCTCTCCGGGCTACAAGCCGCTTGGTTCAAAGCGTAGGAAAAATATGGTATTTACAAACAGGAAGATTTAAAGTTATTTAACATAATGGAAAAGTGTGTTTATCTTTTTTATAATTTGTTAGTGCAAAGTAACAGGTTGAGGAGAAAAATGTTTCTTTGGTCTTTTTTTTAAACAACTGCTAAAAAAAAACAAAAAACTAAAAAATCTCCAATCTTTCCAACATTTTCTTTGGCATTTCATTAAAAAGACTTTAAACAATAAATTGCTATAAAAACAGTGCTTTTTAAACAGTAACTTTTAAAAATATTCTTGGTAGCAATAACCAGTGTGTGTCCATTGCTAACTAGTAAAACATTTATTAATTATAAAACAATTTTACAAGTGTGTACATGTTTTTTGGCCAAACAGAATCCTCTGAACCAACTTTGGCAAAACTGGGAGATACGGTAGTCATCCAGCTCCTCCTGCTTCAGGTTTGCTTTTTTTTTTTTTTTTTTTTTTGGACATTAAAGAAACATTACATGGGATCATTCCAGACTTAACTACTTTAAACACCTGCTTTCATCTCTAGGGCTCACAGTAAAGTGATGAGCCCTGAAACCCACAAGAAGAAACATGAGAACCACTCAGAACTAATAATATTTCTAGGAAGAATAATAAGTCTTAAACTCTTCATCTTTAGAAAAATATAGATTTCATTTACCCAACAGTTCAGCACATTGTTCACAAAATTTCTGACATTTCTTAACACTTTCCCAGGAAATATTATGACGTCCTGCTTGGTGGCATGCACACCTCTGAAAACAAATCACGGAGAGTTTAGCTTTGTAAAACACTTTTAAACTGCAGTTGATGGAATCAAAAATGTACCACTGAAAAAATATATATTTCAGCCCATTTCTTAATTTGTTAGTGTTCTTGCATTTTAAATATTAGGTACTTTAAAGTCTGAAAGTTGTGGCAAATTTATTCTCATGGTCCAAAGTGTCCAAGTATATTGGTGAGATGCTTCTCATATGATATCGGCAAACATAATGTCATGGTGGAGCAGTTTTCTGACAGCAGACTCAGACTCTGTTGTATATTTTCTTGGGGTCTGTGGATAATTTGCTGCCTGCATGGGTTCAATAACGTTGCATCTTGCAGTGCTTCTCTTATGTCTGTGCTTATTCATTTGCCTCTCCAATTCAAGGAGAACAGCACAAATTAGGTGGGGTCAAAAATTACTTGCTGTTAAGACGATAGTCATGAAAAATAAAATTTTTCCCTGAGTCTGTTTAGACCAAATTTTAATTTAAATATGTCCTCTTTACTGCATTTCGCTAAATATGCAAGCAATATGAATAGTCATTATGTAAGTTTTTTTTTTTTTTAAACAGACTGATTTTGTAATTTTCCTTCATGAAAAAAACTGCACATTAATTTATGAAAAAAATATTTTGTAATCTTTGAAGGAGCTGCGAAGGGTTATGTTAAAATGACTTTCTGAGCTTCATATTATGTTATGTTATTCCCTGACCAAAAAATGACCTGGAGTGTTGCTTTGATTATTTCGTGTTTGAGAAACCCTGGAATCTCCTGTGGGAGCCATTCAGGGGGTGCCTAAACGCTTGCTCACAGAAAACACTGTTTATTTACTCAAAGCTCCTCCATGGAGCTGCAGTCCCCAGAAGAGCATCCCTCACCCACATCTTCCCTGCACATCTCCCCCAGACTAGAGACAGCAGCAATTAGCAAACACCTGCTGGAACTTTGCATCTGCTGTGTTCATCATATGGACTACTTCTAGGTCCAACGCTCCTGAGAACAGTTGTAAACAGCAGCATGGAGCAGCAATACTGTGATGCTGAAGGCTGGGTGTCAGAAAGAGAAGGAGATTCTTAAAAAGACAAGGCGTCAAACTGCAAAGTCAAATTTCTTTGTTTTGATACAAACAACAACTGACGGTAATACAGGAGCACCGATTGCAGTTTTCTGGCTGATCGCCAATTACCGATCTTTTAAAAAGCTTAACCTGCAGATTCCAGTTTTATTTCTTATAAGTCGGTGGGCCGGTCTGTCAGCCAAACCTTTCTTACCGGAGAGCAAAAGAGGACAGTGGTTGATTCTTAGGCCTTTGCCAAGCTAGATAAGATCAGTGGATAAGATCGGCTACATATGTAAAAATCGGCCGATCACTGATCTCCCAAAATTAAGGAAATTGACTGGCAAATAAATCGGTGCACCCCTAGATGGTAACATGGTTAATTTATTGTGCAATAAAATTGCACAATGTGCCTGGAATCAGGTAAAACCGCTCCTTTAAACTCTGCAGAGCTTTCACCTATAAGGATCCTCAGTTGACTGGATGTTAGAGACTAATTTTCAAAGTAGGAAAACCCAGAAATATTTTCTCTATTATGACATCTGGTCTACTATCACATCAATATGCATCTGTGCAAAGCAGATATAGCTGCACATTACTAATAATAAATTGTTTATCTTAGTCCAGCTCTTTGTAAATCTACAGGTACACTGCTGGAGACCTGCAACCTCTGGTCCTGACATTACACAAAACCATGTCGGTTATGGGCAAATGCACTCTAATTCAATACATCTCAAACACAACATTTGGTACCTTCTGAGGAAGGAAAGAAGGGGAGACTGAAAGAAAACAGAGTAGAAGTGGAACATCAAGAGGAAAAACAGAGAAAAAAGTTTTATCTCAAAGTGAGAAGACAGAAAAGAAAGAAAAAGAACACAAACAGTGGAACCCCTTTTGCCATCTTACACAGAGAAATAAAAACTTGTGTAGTTACCAGGGAGGATGCTTTCATCCTGGTGTTTCTATAGCAACAGTTACCATTTTACTGAGAGAAGATATTATTATGCAACATGTAAGAAAAAAAACACAAAATGCTAAAAACTATTTGATAGGTGTGATGATTACATCTTTGTTGCACTAAAGCAAAAACTCATTAAGAGTAGACAATTTTATTTAAAGAATTATCTTGAGACATTTTATTTAAATAATAAAACGCAAACAAAAATAAAAAATTAAGTTTGAGCCTACTGGCATTACAAACTAACTTTATTGTAATACAACTGGGATTGAATTGGAATGTATATAATCTGTCTTTACAGCTAGATTGATTTGAAAAAATGTTTTCAATATGAAATAGATCTATTTGTTTTGAGATGTCTTGTTGTAAACCAGCTCTGGATAAATAAACTCAGTAATTTGACTACGTTGCCGTTTTAGAAAAACAGACTGATGCAAAAAGGTTTATCCAAAACTTGAAGTTATCCATCATTGACAGCCTGCTTGTGTGCATCCATGTAGGCAAAATCACACTCGCAGCTCTTTAATTAACTGCGTCATGTTCATGCGTGATTTAGAGACAGATTTTAACTGAGGCACTGAAGATCATTAAACTCAGTGGATGCTGCATTTTGCCTTTAGCACATCCCATGACAACACAATTCTGTCAACTCCTTTGCATAACCTTTTTTGTTGCTGTAGTAATTGCTGATTAACAGTCTGTTAGAAAAACAAGAATAAGTCAAGCATGGAGGTTAAAACTGAGAGACACCGTAAGAGGATGGCAAAGGAAAGAAAAGAAAATAAGTAAGCTCCGAAATGAAACAATCTTGTATCTGAAAAGTAGGGCGGAGAAAAATGGGCAAATAAGACAATAAAATTACAGATAGTCAGAATCAACTATTGCTAATGAAAGGCTATTGTATTTAATCTATTAGAGAAAAAGCAATCATATAAGTATTCATATCTAGATTTAATAGAATTTGTTAAAGAGCTCCGACAAGATCAAGTGCATTCACCTGCTTTCACAGCAATATTTAAATATCAAAGTACATAAAGTCTAACATCAAGTGTCAAAGAGTTTTAAAGAAAGCGTAAACTTCCAAACAGTCACATCGTGGCTCAAACAAAAACAGCCAAAAGCGGTTCGCTTCAGCTTTCCTGTGATTTTTGGTCTCAGAGGGGTTCAACTCCTGAAGAGCCTGACGTCCTGTCACCATGGCCACCCTGAGTATTATGCATGAAGGCCACTTTAATTTGAATCTCCGTGCACAGAAAACTTTCTGCTGCCTTTGTTGGTTTTCAGGAAGAGGAACAATCCCTTGGTGAAACTAAAAACAAACATTTATTCATCCATTATAATTATAAGTCTATTAAGTCATTGCCAATTGATTATTGAAAGAAATTTACAATAGCGGGACTGGTACTTAAAATCTTTTTAAAACTGAACACATGAATTAATGGAACGCCCAGTAATAATAAGAATCACCAGTAGGAATGACTGCTTAGAAAGACACAGACCCAGGTCACTTGGAAATCCGAGACGTATCCGATTCAAATGTGACCTAACGTCCAGGTCGGATGAATACGACCTGAATGTCATTGATACAAACGTCACTATTCTGCGTGTATTATACGTGTAGGCTGGAAGAAAAGCAACAACCATCGCGGACTGTAATGAGGATTAAGTTGTTAATATGCTGCTCTGTTGGACAACAACTTCAAATGTGTGAGCGATGCTCCACTGTTAGCATCCATGCTTACTTCCGCAAACACTGAGCGCTTCTTCTTTTTTTTTTTTTAATTACAATAATATGTACAACAAGTTACATAAACAGTAACTAGATGAACAAAGAGGCTTAAGGAAGATAACAGCAAAAATT